>NW_020871302.1:154831-182331 GCF_003789085.1 Penaeus vannamei | reverse complement strand
ATGAATGGAAAAAAAATAATAACAAATTCAGAACAGGTATGTATAAGTGGATAAGAAAAGAAAAGGGATAATGAGAATATGACGAATATGATGAATTGGAAGAGATCAAGAAAAATAAATAAACAATAAATTCAGAACAGGTGGATAATGGAAATATGACTTAACGAATATGAAAAAAATAGAATAGGTATATATAAATTAATAAGAGAAGAAGGATAATGAGAATATGACTTAACGAATATGATGAATTGGAAGAGATAAAAGAACACGCATGTATAAATGGACATAAGAACAGAAGGAAAATTTGAAAAGTAACCTGCATGTTGTCCAAAAAAAAAAGAAAAAAGAAAAAAGGATAATGATAATGATAATAATAATAATAATACAAAAATAATAATAATTAATAAAAGATAATAATACATAATAAAAATCATAGAGATAACTGTATACTTATAAAAAAATACATAAACACATACGGATAAGTATACATTCAAATATGAGGCAAACACAAAAATTGACAAACAAATAAAATATACACATCGCAAACAGAAAAAAAACAAACAACTGACAAACGAAAGAGAAAGAAGAATCAAACACAAACATGCTAAAATCCGTAGCAAAGAAACGCCGAAATTCCAAACAACATAACACACACGACTCCAAACAAACAAAGAAACTACAAACAACGACAAACGAAGGAACAAAGAGCTTCCCCCCCCCCCCCCACTACAAAAAATATGCATCGACACCCCCTCCCCTCCCCACACACACACACCTCAAACAACAAACAAAGAATCACCGACCCCTTCCCCAAAAACAAACAAAGGAACATCGGAACTAAACAACAAACAAAGAATCCTCCCCCACCTCCTCGCAAACAAACAAACAACCAATCCCCTTCCTCCCTCAAACAAACAAACAAACAACAACCAATCACCCCCTCCCTCCTCCCTCAAACAAATAAAACAAACCCCACAAAACAAACAAAAGCACAACCACGCCCGCAAGCACATTTCACAAGCACCTCCCCCCTTCTCCCCTTCTCTCCCCCCCCCTCCCCCCCTCCCCAAGCGCCAAGCGGTTTCCGGAGAAATCAATAAACTCAATTGCTCTTCCACATCGAAATCCGAAGCCCCCCCCCCCCCTCTCCCGTTTTCTGTTGTCTCTTGCGCTCACATTTTTGTTTGTTTTGTCTTTATTTTCTTTTATTTTTCAATTTCTTCTTCTTTTTTTCTTCTTCTTTCTCTTTTTTTGAGGGGGGGGGGGTTCTGTCTATAATTTCTTCTTTTTTGTCTATCTATCTATCCATCTGTCTGTTGCTGTGTCAGTCTGAATGTCTATCTATCTACTACTCTGTCTATCTACCTATGAGGCGGCTTAAACATTTTTTGTACTGTACTTGTTTTGTGTCTGTCGTTGTTATCTTTATCTCATTTTCCTTTCTTTCCTTTTAATTTCTCTCTCTCTCTCTCTCTCTCTCTCTCTCTCTCTCTCTCTCTCTCTCTCTCCTCTCTCTCTCTCTCTCTCTCTCTCTCTCTCTCTATGTCTGTCTATGGATCTATCTATCTATTTGTCTGTTTGTTTGTATATCTATCTATCTATCTACTTCTATATCTACCTATCCATCTACTTCTCTATCTACTATCTTTCTATCTATCTATCTACCTATCTATCTATCTATCTCTATCTATCTATCTATCTACTTCTCTATCTACTATCTATCTATCTATCCACCTATCTACCTATCTACCTACCCCCTTCCTGCCTTTATCGCCTCTTCCTCCCATTATACTTTCTCTATTTTTAACATCTCCATTTTTTTTTCTCTCTCTCCTTTTTTAGCTTTCGTCTTCTTTCCATCTTTCTAAAAACTTCTTTTGGCGGCGTTCCATTGTGGCTTTTAGCGAGCGTGTGTCTGAATGTCTGTGGCTGAGGGCGAGGAGTGGGTGAGAGGCTGTCGCTAGTCGAGTGATGTGATATATCATGTAGAAAAGTCCATTGATAGAAACACACATACACAAGCGTGCACACGTAGGCACACATACACTCCATGCATATGCAGAAGAAAGTCCATTGATAGAAACACACATACACAAGCGCGCACACGAAGGCACACATACACTCCATGCATATGCAGAAGAAAGTCCATTGATAGAACCACATACACAAGTGCGCACACGAAAGTACACATACACTCCACGCATGTGCACAAGAAAGCACACGAAGGCACACATACACTCCACACATATACACGCGAGTACACAAAGGCACACATACACTCCACGCATATGCACAAGCAAGCACACAATGACACGCATACACTCATATCCTGTAGGCATAAGTTCATACTTGCATACACATTTATATACATCTACGGCAATTATAAATATGCATTTGCATAGGTATACATATATACAGATGGTTACGAAAAGACATTCACTCTCAGAAATACAAATCACACACGCAAACACACACACACACACACACACACACACACACACACACACACACACACACACACACACACACACACACACACACACACACACACACACACACACACACACACACACACACACACACACACACACACACACACACACACACACACACACACACACACACACACACACACACACACACACACACATATATATATATATATATATATATATATATATATATATATATATATATATATATACAAAAAAAAAACACACGCACATACATACAAAAACACACACACGACATACTACAAACACACGCACACATACACACACACACAAACACACACACACACACACACACACACACACACACACACACACACACACACACACACACACACACACACATATATACATATACATACAAACACACAAAAATATATACAAACACACCAGCCAAACACCAAACAGGGAACCCCCCCCCCCCGAGAAAATATATGGCACCTCGCTTTCAAAATATTTCTCTCCGCCATTAAAAATATTTCCAGCAGATCCGACAGCCGTTAATCATGGTGTATGGTGGCCCCTTAGTCACCATTTATACGACAATAGAGCACATTAGTGGCCGCTAGGGTAGGCTTGGAAGGAGGGGGGGAGGGGAGGGGAGGCATGGAAGGAATGGGGGGGGGGTAGGCATGGAAGGAATGGAGGGGGGGGAGGGAAGGCGTGGAAGGAATGGGGGGGGGTAGGCTTGGAAGGGAGGGGGGGGAGAGGAGGGTAGGCTTGGAAGAATGGGGGGGGAAGGTAGGCATGGAAGGGAGGGGGGAGGGGAGGGGGCATGGAAGGAATGGGGGGGGAAGGTAGGCTTGGAAGGAGGGGGGAGGGAGGGAAGGCGTGGAAGGAATGGGGGGGGGAGAGGAGGTAGGCTTGGAAGGGAGGGGGGAGTAGGCATAGAAGGAATGCGGAGGGGGGAAGGTAGGCTCGGAAGAGGGGCGGAGGGGAGGTAGGCATGGAAGGAATGGGGGAGAGGGTAGACATGGAAAGGAATGGTTGGGGGGGGGGGAGAGGTAAGGACGGAGGCGGTTTTGGGGGGAGGGAGAAGAGTTTGGGACCTTGGATGGGGGGAGGGGAGGAGAGGTAGAGACGGAGCGGGAAGCCTTGCCGCACGAACTACGCTCCAACTGCTTTATACTTACGCAGGTGCGTGATAGTAGTTAGTCTGTGCGACAGTGTCAGCTATGCATATCGTGGATGAGCCATCTATACCGAAAGATCGTACCGGGTGATACAGCAGCATCGCTTGCAGGCAATGATTAAATATGACGCCATATAAGCCACACTGAATCGCGTCACATGTGTAGGCCCTGGCTCTAAATCAAACAGTCTGAACGGATAATGACGATCATGATGCACTAGATGTCGACGGGGCTACGTATTCCGGTGACTCTTCATATGCTCGGTGGTGACAGAGAGGCGAGTCTAGAGAAGAGAGGAGGATGGGAGGAAGAACGAGAAGGGTGAGTGAGTAAGGGAAGGAGAGAAGGAGTTGAGAAGGGATAGGCAGGTAATATAAGAGGTAAAGTATCAATGTCCCATCATCCTCCTGACTCATAACCGGCAACGCTCCTTGTGCTAATGAAGAGGAGGAAGAAGACTGGAGAAGATTAGGGGAGGAAGGAGGACTAGAAGACACGAGGAGTGATATTTACAGGAGCAGGGAGTGGTGAGGAGCAGAGAGTGTAGCGTATAGAGAGGGATTAGTTGAGATGTAAGAAATAGCGATGGGCTGTGGAGTGACGGGTGTGAGAGAATCGGGACGTCGATAGGGCAGCGCGAGTAAAGGGAAAAGAGGGAATTTGTTGTGGAGGGGAGAACTTAACGAGAGAAAAGAGGAACAGAAAAGGCACGGTTGTAGAACGGATACCAGTTTGAAGGGCGGAACAAGACGGGTTGAATTCGGAAACACGAGACGAGTGTGCCTCTGATCCCTCGACCGGATATCCGCGGTTCCGACAAGCCATATAATAGAGAAAGCTGCAATATGTGCTACATGCATCGGGTTCGAATCACGATGTGTTATGAATAGATATGTCGAGGGCCTGGTATAGAAAAGCGCGCGCACGGCGGAGAGTGCTCACGCCAGTAAGCCTCTCCTAGAAGATGACATACGCTTCAGCCTCTCTGAGGCTACGCTGCACACGGACGGATAGGCAGAGGTACCTATCAGGGGGTACGAGTGGGAAAGGGGGTAGGCAAGTGGGCCTCACCACGGTGAATGTATCGGCTGTCAGGTGTGTATGCTCTCTGGGTACAGCCATCTCTACTGCGGCATCCGCCGTATTAACTATTAAACTAAAGTGAACTAGAGACTGCCGCGAGAGGTAGCGGTGCAACGGCAAGTCGGATGTTTACTCTTTCGCCGAAAATCAGTAGCGCTGTAGTATAATATGAGCGCTCTTCAGTCTATCTCCGTACGTGCGTTGTGCGCAGCGATGCACTCGCGAGCTCCAGAGTCTGCAAGACGATTCGGCATACTGCTAGGCTGGACAGAAACGATCTGTTGTCAATAAGAATCATGGTGCAAGCACATCGGCATGAGGAGGAAGACGAACCAAGGAAAAGCAGAAAGCACGTGAGGACCGTTGGGAGCATATGAGGGTCACTGGGAACAGCAGAAGTAGAGAAGGATGAGAATATCAGCCAGGATGACCATGAGGTGGCTTCCGTACGCACCTCCGAGGTGGATAGCTGAGGAGGCTGTGAAAGCAAGAGCACAAAACACAATTGAAAATATGAGTATCTGTTGTTGAATAATCAACACAAACACTTTTTCCAGTTCACACACAGGTACACCATGTTTGCCTGTCTTGCCTGTTAGGCCTACGCCCTAGGCCTCAGTACACCCGCCGCTCTCTGCATTTTCATAACCCCACAAGCAGTTCTCCACTTACCTCCCTTCACGGTCTGCATGGCTTACACAACTACCCCTTAAATTATTGTTTCTTTTTCTCCCCTTTCTTCTTCTTCTTTTTATTTTTCTTTCTTTGTTCTTCTTCTTCTCTTCTAGCTTCTACTTTCTCCTTTCTCTTCGTGATTCTACTTTCTAACTTCTACTTTCTGACCTTCTACCCTTCTTCTTCTTCGTCTTCTTCTTCTTCCTTCTCCTTCTTCTTCTTCCTTCTTCCTTCTTCTTCTTTCTGCTTCTTCTTCCATTTTATTCTTCCTCTCTTCTTCTTCTTCTTCTTCTTCTTCTTGCTCCTTCTTCGTATCTTCTCTCTTCTCTTCTTCTTCTTCTGCTTCTTCTCTTCTATCTCTTCTCTTCTTCTCGTCTTCTTGTCTTCTTCTTCTTCTTCTTCTTCTTCTTCTCCTTCTTCTCTTGCTTCTCGCTTCTTCTTCTTCTCTTCTTTTTTTAGCTTGTGTACAGGCATGCATGACATAACTCATTTTTTATTCCTTTTCGTGCATTTTTGTCATGACTTTTCCGACCTGCATGTCACAGAGGAATAAACGGAATTGCTCCTTCCGTTGCATTTGCATCTTCACTGAATCTATATATTGACTTTGGGGTCTATTTATTATTTCTGATGATATGATGATTGAGATGATGATGATGATGAATGATGATGATGATGAATGATGATAATGATGATAATAATAATAATAATGTAATAATAATAGTAATAGTTAATGATAATTATAATAATAATAATATAATAATAATAATAATAATAATAATAATAATAATAATAATGATAAATACTATAATGAATAATAAATAATAATGTAATAATAATAATAAATAATGATTAATAATAACGCAACAATGATAACAATAGCACACAAAATAATAATAAGAGAGTTAGGTGAAAAAGAAGAAGGAGGAGAAGGAGGAAGAAGAGTAGAAGAAGAAGAAGAAGAAGAAGAAGAAGAAGAAGAAGAAGAAAGAAGAAGAAAGAATAAGGAGGAAGATGTAGAGAAGAAGAAGAAGAAAAAGAAAAAGAAGTAGAAGAAAAAAAAAACTCCAGACCTTGGCCTTTTCCTGTCTGTAATCTATAAGAAATCTTGTCTTGGCGAACGTCTTAGGAAAAGGTCAAGATGACAAGGAACAAAATGAAAAATGAAACGGGGAATTATCTCTGTTTCATCTGTCCTTTGGCGAGGCGATGAGAACAATCCCGATAATTTTAAATATATTAGGGTGATCACTCATAATTTTTAATTCCGATAATTTTTAAAATATTAGTGTGATCACGTTTTTTGTATTAGTTGCATCAACATTAGTGATTCCAACTGCGATATACATTGCTCTCTGATGATATTTTTTTTACCTATGGTTTTAATTATCGTCATCATTATCATCAAGTAATGGTAGAAGTAGAATGAATAGAAATAATGGCAATAACAAGATATGTTAATAATAATAGTGATGTTGATTAAGAAAACTATAGCATTGATGGCAATGGTTATAAAGGTAAAAATGATGTTAAAGATAAAGAATATAGATGGGTGAAGTGAAGTGATGAGATGAAATGATGAATGAGGAGGAGGAGGAGGGAGGTGTACGGGGAGGAGAGGAGGAGCAGGAGGATAATAGTGATGAATAATTCAGCCACATGATGTTAACTAAAACAAACAATTACAACAAGTTAACAAACAATAACAAACAACATATATTTTAAAAAATAAAAACAGGTGTCAGTTCAGTGCTATCAACAGCTCGCCAAAAAGTCCTCGAGCAAGCAAGTGCAGCTACGCAGCTTAGCAGGAAATGACTCCCCTCCCGTTCCCCCCTTTCCTTTCCCTCAGTCCCTCTCTCCCGCCCCGTCCCCTTTCCCATCCTATCACTCTCCCCCCCTCCCTCTTTTCCTCTCCCCATTCCTTCCCCCCTGTCCCTCTCACCGTCACCCCTCTCCACGTCTCTCCCCCTCTCCCGTCCCCCTTGACCCTCCCCTCCCCCTCTCCCTCTCCTCCACCTCCCCCCTCCCTCCCTCCCCCTCCTCCCGTCCCCATATTTAGGATTCCTGCGATGCCTCATGCTCTGAAAGTACATCCCAAAAGTAACTAACACCGGACAACATACGATTACGAGCCGGTATAAACAAGTAGTCTTTTCAGCCTTGCGTAGCGCAGATTGTGGGAGAGTTGGACGAGGGTGGGGGGGAGTGGGGAGGAAGAGAGGGGACGGGAGAGGGAGAGGGTGGGGGTGAGGGTGAGGGTAACGGTGAGGGGTGAGGGAGAAGGGGGAAGGGGTGAGGTAGAACGGAAGAGGGGTGAGGGAGAGGCGAGGGCGAGGGCAGAGGGGACGACTAGGCCGAGAGGGGGAGGGAGAAGGGGTGAGGGCGAGGAGAAGGGTGAGGGTAAGGTAGGAGGGAGACGCAGGAGGGAAAGACATGTAGGAGTGAGGGTGAGGGCAAGGGTAAGGGCAAGGGCAGGGCAGGGGAGGTGAGGACGAGGGTGGAGTGAGGTAGTGAAAGGGAGAGGGTGAGATAATGAAGGTAATTGAGGGAGAGGGGAGAGAAGAGGAAGAGAAAAGGGAGAGAAAAAGAAAATAAGAAAATGGAGAGAAAACAGGAAAAGGAAGAGAATGGTCGAAAGAGGAAAAAGAGGGGAAACCGATAAAAAATTAAAAGAGGGAATGGAAGAACGAAAGAGGAAAAAGAGGGGAAGCCGGTAAGAAAGTGAAAAAGGGGGAAAGGAAGACTGAAAGAGGGAAAGAGGGGAAAGGGTTATGGCTAGACTAAACACATTTCCTCGAAGACGCGGCTCCCCTCTTTCCTGCTCGAGTGTGGCCTCAGTCTCCGGAAACGCGGTTCTCGTGAGTCTCAGTCTCACCCCTTAGGTAAATTTCCGATTTTCTTCTTCTTCTTCGTCTGTCTTCTTCGTTCTTTCTTCGTGTATCCTTCTCTTATTCTGTTTTCTTTTTCGTTCTTCTTCGTTTTTGGTTTTCCTCTTTCTTGTTCCCTTAATTCTTACTGCTATCTCTTCTTCTCTGCCTTCTTCTTCTTTTTGTCTTCTTTTTTGTCTTTTTCCCTCTTTTTTTTGCTCTTTTTTTTGTTCGTTCATTCATCTTTTTTCTTTTGTTTTCCTCTTGTTTTTTCTTTTCTGTCTTCTTCTTCTTCTCTCTTTCTTTTCCTTCTTCTTCTTCCATGTCTTGCCTTAGTAGCTAGTTTTTACTACTGTTGTCTTTTTTACTCTGTCTTTGCTCTATTGTTGGTGCATATTGTCTCAGCTAGAGCTTTCTTGTTATCAATGTTTTTATGTTTTTGTTTTGTTGTCTTTCAACTGAATCATTAGCCATGGTTTTTTGTGGTTCGGTAATTCCGAAATATGCTTTCCTTTTTTCCTTTTATTGTGATGTTTTCTCAACTATTGCCGGTAATACAATAGGTAGGGGTCCCATATGAGGCTTTAATTTCGTCGGCGGAGGAGGATCCCTGGTCGTGTAATAGCGTGTGACCAGATAATGTAACNCCTTGTTCTCCTCTGTTCTGCCGCCGGATTTCTAGTGTGTCGTGAGTGTGGTGCGCTGTGCGGCTAACTTATTATTTCTCTCTTATTACTTCTCTTTGTTCTCTCTTTCCCTCTTTTATTTATTTCTCTCCTTTCCCCCTCTTTCCCTTTTCCCTACTTAGCTCTTCTCACCCTCTCTTACCCCTTCCTTTTTTCTTTTTCCCAATTTATTTTTCCTTTTTCGTGCTTTCAGATAATTTGGTTTTTTTTCCTTTTTTCTTTTTTCTGGCATCAGCTATCTCCCCGGGAAAAAAAAAAAACTTTATTGCGTTAAAAAACAAAATTTGAAATCATATACTTCTCCTCTCTCTCTCCCTTCCTCCCTCACCTACAATTTCGTCGTCCCACCCACCCTCCCTCCCTTCCCTCCCTCTCCCACCCACCCTCTCCCTCCCTCTCCCTTCCTCTCTGTCTCCATTCACCTCTCCTTCCCCCCTCCCACCCCACCCTCTTCCCTCTCCCTCTCTACCCCCCCCACTCCTTTACCACCCACCCCACCCCTCCCTCCTTCCCTTCTCTGTCTATGTTCCGTAAGCAACTTTCCCACCTCTTCCATCGCCGTTCGTTCCGCGCTTTTGACCCCAATTTAGCTGGAAGCGGGCAATTCGAAACCGTATCCAGCGGCCATCGATGTTTCCGCCCCCATATTTTGTTGTCCCGCAGATCATGGGGTTTAGGCGGCCTCCGTCTGAACCGGTCATGGGACTGAGACACGCACAACGGGCCGCTCGCGTGTATACGTGGCATACGTACCCACATACGCGGGTAGCGATGTATACGTGGATATATATATATACATGACATGCACGCACGTACACACGCTATCGGTAAGAATGAATGCACGGAACATACACGCACCCTTATACCACACACACTGTGAGAGAGGAAAGTATTGTCAATAGTAAGGAAGAGGTTAGCTGAAAGAACAGAAAGAACGAAAGCAGAGACACAGAGAAGATGCAGAGATCCAAGCAGAATGAACGAAATAGAGCTATTGGATTCGAGAAAGGCACCGAGAGCCCTGAAGAGAGCGAGAGAGCGAGAAAAATATTGGGTAAGGAGAGAGAGGAGAGAGAGAGAGAGGGATTAATTTTAGGGAGACGGGAGGAGCGGAGAGGAGAGAGAGAGGAGTGGAAGAGAGAGAGAGAGAGAGAGAGAGAGAGAGAGAGAGAGAGAGAGAGAAAGAAAGAGAAAGAAAGAAAGAAGAGAAAGGAAAGAAAAGAAAGAAAAAAGAAGAAGAGAAGAGAGAAAGAGAAAGAAAGACAGAACCAGAGACAGAGAGACAGACAGACAGACAGAAGAGACAATTCAGACAGACAGAGAAAAAACAAACAGAAAAAAACACAAAGAGAAAGCGAGAGAGAGAAACACCAAAATCCGAATAATTCAGATCGCGAAGTTTGTTGCGGACACCAATAGGCTGCATTTAAACCGATGGATTCCCCCTGAATTATCGGCCTACACCGTGATGCACTTTATCGGAAATGGCTTTGTGTTTTCCTTCGTCGTGTGTCCGTTGCAGGGGAGGGCGTAAAAGCCGACAACAAAGTCAACAGTTTTAATGATAAAGAAACTTGGGTTTGAGATTATTTTCTCTTTTGCATATATATAACCACCATGCAGAGAGAGAAAGTAAGAGAGAAAAAATAAGGAGGAAAGTGAAAAAAAAAAAAATAAAGAGAGAGGTAGCGAAAAAGAGAAAGGAGGAGAAAAGAGAAGAGAAGAGAAAGGAAGAAGAAAATAAAGAAAGAGAGTGAGGAATAGAAAGGAGGGAAGGAAAGAGAAAGAGAGAGAGGGGGCGGGAGATGAAAGTGAGTGAGGAAGAGAAAAAAAAGGAAAAAAAGAAAAAGAAAATGAGAGAAAGAAAGAAAAAGAGAAAGAAAAAGAAAGTGGAGAGAGAGAGAAAAAAATGAAAGAGAAAGAAAAAGAAAGAACCATAAAAAGAGAAAATAATAAAAAGAACGAGAGAAAAGAAATGCCAAACCCTAGTGTCGCCCAAATGACCATTTCCAACTGACTGTCACATCACCCCCCCCTCCCCCCCGCCATGAACAGTTGCACACGTCTGTTTCGGTTCAACAATCCATGACTTCCGAGCGATTACTCATTCCCTTTAATGATTTGTGCATCTAAAGTTAAATATGCAAAATAAAGAAACACATGAATTAGTAAGATGGATAAAAAAAATGTCTGAGTAGTTTGCATAACTAATATTGAATATTGAGTACACGCTTGCACAAACATGCACATCCTGCTTCTCTATCTCTGTATATACATACAAATACAAATATACATTATATTTATATATAAATATAATATATATACATATATATACATATATATACGTATATATCACACACAAACATACATTCAAACATGTATGATTCTAATGTCCTATTCGTTGCATAATATGTCCACATCATGAAAAAATCTCTCACAAACTTGAAACAACCTGAACTAAAAAAAAAATGAACCGACCTGAAACAACCTGAGGCAACCGCAAACAACCTTAACCAACCCAAAACAACCCAAAACAACGTAAACCAACCCAGAACGACCTGATCCAACCAAGAAAAAACAGGGAAAACAACCTGAATCACTATGATCTAACGCGAAACAAACCTTCAACCAAACCAAACACACTAAACAACCAAAAACAATCTAAACCAACCTAAAGAACCCCCCCCAAAAAAAAAAAAAAACGCAACCAACCTAACCCAAAAGCCCAACCATCCCCAAACAACCTAAACCAACCCAAAACAACCGCAACACCCAAACCCCACAAAATCCAACCTAAACCAACCCTAAAAACCTAACCAAACCCAAACCAACCAAAAACAATCTAAACCAACCACAAAGACAAAAAACAACCTAAACTAACCTGAACCAACCAAAAACAACCGCAAACAACTGGATCCAACCCAATCTAACTTAAACCAACCCAAACCAACCAAGCAACCTAAACAACCCCAAACAACTAAACCAACCCAAACCAACCGCAAACAACTGAATCCAACCCCAAACAACCTAACCCAACCCAAACCAACCGCAAACAACTGGATCCAACCCATCTAACCTAAACAACCACCCCCAACCCCAAACACCCAAACCAACCCCAAACCAACCCTAACCCAACCCCCCTCCCCGCTCCCCCCTCCCCCAAACCACCGCCACGCGTCTCCGCCGCCTCTCCTTCCCCATAGACACAATAATCATCCCACCGGCGAACAGCTCGGGGAATAGGGACGGTAAGGGTAAAAGTGGAGGTAGGAGAGGGTTTGTGGGAGTCAGACAGGATTGATAATAAAGGAAAGAAATGAGAATGGGAAGAATAGGAGGATAAGAGAGAGAGAGAGAGAGAGAGAAGAGAGAGAGAGAGAGAGAGAGAGAGAGAGAGAGAGAGAGAGAGAGAGAGAGAGAGAGAGAGACGAGAGAGAGCGAAAGAGAAAGAGAGCGAGAGAGAAAATCGTAGAGACAGAATTAATGTAATTACCATGTGCTTGTTATGTAAAGGGGTGAAAATAATAAAGTTAGTTGAGTAATTTAGAGAGAAAATACGATTTGCTCTTTTGTCTTGTTCGTCAATAATCAATCTCTATATATTTTATTTTATTTTCCATAAAAGTATATATTTTTTCATGATATTTGTAATATGCATAAGAATATATCTTAAAGATTCAAGGAAAAAAGTTGCAGCATATAAATAAATATATATATATATATATATATATATATATATATATATAATATATCTATAATTTACAAGATGAGCTGGTAATATAACTTTGAAAACGAAAATCACTTTTGCATCTCCTGTAATAACAGAGAGAAAAAGAGAAAGAGAGAGAGAGAGAGAGAGAGAGAGAGAGAGAAGAGGGAGGGAGGGAGGAGAGATAGACAGAGAGAAAAGAGAAAGAGAGAGAAATGAGGAGGGGAGGGAGGAGAGATAGGCAGATAGATAGATGGGGATAGAGAGAGAGAGAGAGAGAGAATGAGGGAAGGAGAGATAGATATATAGATAGAGAGAGAAAATGGGGGAGGGAGGGAGAGATAGGTAAATAGATAGATAGATAGATAAGATAGATAGAGAGAGAGAGAGAGAGAGAGAGAGAGAGAGAGAGGAGGAGAGAGAGAGAGAGAGAGAGAGAGAGAGAGAGAGAGAGAGAGAGAGAGAGAGAGAGAGAAGAAAGAGAAAGAGAGAGACAAGAAGAGAAGAAAGGAAGAGAAGAGAGAGAGAAAAGAAGACGAGAGAAAAAGGAAAGAGAAAAACAGAAAGAAATGAAAAAGAGAGAAAGAGAGAATCACACACAAACAAACAAACAAAAATAGATTAGAATTAAACAAGGACAACACGGAATCCAGAACTACAGTCAATCAGAAATGACTGATGACTGGCGAAGGAAAATTTCCAGTCAGCGCTTTTTCATCGGTCACGTGAGGCCCGTCAATCAGTCATTTCGCCTCTCTCTCGCTCTTTTCTCTCTCTCCGTTTCCTATTTTCTTTTTCTTTTCTTTCTTTCCCCCTTCCTTCCTTTTCAGTTTCTTCTTTTCTTTCTTCTATCTTTTTTCTTTCTGTTTTCTATTTTCTTTTTTTTCTTTCTTCCCTCTCCTTCCTTTTCAATCTATTTCTTTCCTTTTCTTCTATCTTTCTTTTTTTCCGTCTTTCTTTTTCTTCTTTCCTTCTTTCCTTTTTTCTTTTACTTTTCTTCTCTCTCTTTCTTTTCTTTTTTCCTCTCTTCCTTCCTTTTCATTCTCTTTCTTTTCTTTATTTATCTTTCTTTTTCCTACTTTCTTACTTTTCTTCCTTTTCTCTTTCTCTATCTTTCTTTTCATTCTCTTTCTTTTCTTTCTTTTTTTTCTTTCCCTTTCTATTTTTCTATTTTCTTATTTCTTACTTGTCTTTTCTCTCTTCCTTCTTTCTATTTCTTCTCTTTCGTTTCTTTCTTTCCAGTCAGTCCGAGAAGAAAAAAGATTGGTTTTTCATCATAGAAAACGGAGTTCGGATGAAGTTTATCGGGTCAGAAGCCGGGGCCGAAGAGCGAACGAACGGATCGGGACGAGTTTATTGAGTTTAATTGGTGGATATTGATGTTTATGTGTGGATGTGCGTGACGGGAGGGAGGGAGGTGAGGGCCAGGGAGAGAGGGAGGGAGGAGAGGGAAGGGAGAGAGGGCATGGAGGGAGAGGAGGGAGGGAGGGAGGGACGGGGAGGAGGGAGGGAGGGAGGGAGGGAGGGAGGGAGGGAGGGAGGGAGGCGAGAGAGGGAGGGAGGGACGGGGAGGGGCCCGAGGGGAGAAGGAGNTTTTCATATTTTTCACGTTTCCCATTTTGTATTTCGTTTTTTCTTTTTCGTTTTTTCTTCTTTTTTTCTGTTTCGTTTTCTTTTCCCTTTTCCTGAGGAATTGTTTTTTCGCGCTCGTCAGGCGGCGGCGGGAGATAGGTGGGGCGAAAGAGAAGTGCGAGCAGATGCGTAACGGTGTCCACGCGTCTCTGGCATCGCGCGCAGCATCTCTTGGTGGCTGCTTGGGGTTGTGGAAGGCGGGGCGGCGGTTTGTGTGTGTTTCGCGCGGGGGGTTGGTGGGTGTATATAATGTTGTTATGTTGGGGGGAGGTGTGTTGGTAAGGGGTGTGTTGGCGTGTGTGGTTGTTGTGAGGTGTTTGGAGATGCCTAGTTTTCTGTATTTTTGTTATGGCGTTAATGTGTGTATGTGTTGTGCAGTTGCTGGGGTGCGTACGTGTGTGGAGTGGTTGTTTATGTCGTGGTTTGCAGGCGTCGGTGTGCCGGGCGAGTGGGGGGGAGAAGGCGGGGAGGGGGGAGAGGAGGATCTTTGGGTTATTGTTGATGTTTTTAGTGCTTGTGTGAGTGGTGGTCTTTATCTTTTTTTCTTTCTTATAATTGTCCACTTCTAGAGTGGCGAGCGTCAGGGGGGAGTGGTCGTAGCGCGTCGTGTGCGTCTAGCCGATGTGCTGATATTGATTTGTCTATTTAAATATAATAGCGGTGTTCGTCTATATATTATTATTAGGATGTTTAATAGAGGTGATGGGTCTTTTTTTTCTGTTAATAGAGTGGTTGTTCTCACTGTTCTCGGTGATTTGCCTGCACTGTGGTAGATCTTAATTGTTTTAGGTCAATCGGGAGTTTCTATGTTCTCGCACACGTGGTCGATTGGGGGACAGCGAGAAGTGTATGGGCCTGGCTGGTATAGATAGATGGTGAGAATAGATAGAGGGTAGCAACGGTGTAGAGTTTTGGGTGTTGAGAAGACGTAACAGAGCAGTATCATTTTTATTTAAGAGAAGAATAAGGTTTTTTTTGTGAAGAGAATGATTTTTTTATTTTTTATTTTTTTTTTTTTTTGAACGCGGAAAAAGAAGTATTTTTTATAGTGGGTAGCAGAAACAGTGGTTTTTTTTTTTTCTTTTTTTTTTGAGTAGGGGGGGGGATGGTAGTTGAAGAGTAAGCGAATTTTTTTTTTTAATTTTGTTGTGGGGAAGAGGGGTGTATGCGGGGTAGTAAGGGTATTTGAGGAACTCGCTAAAGGCGCGTGTGTGGAGCTTGAACTTTGGATTCGTAGGCACGTGCTACATTGTGTGGAGGAGTTGGGGAGGGGGGAGCTGATTTTTTTGTTGGTGGGTGTGGGGGTGGGGGGAGTTTTGTCTGGGGATGTTGATTGGGTGTGGGGGAGGTGGAGGAGGTGTCGGGGGAATACGGGGGGATGAGCGGAGGTGGAGGGGTCTTAAACGATAGTTTTGGGAATGCGGGGAGGGGGAGGGAGGATCGACGAGAGACAGGGAGATACGTGGTTGGTGGGCGACAACGAAGGGGAGGAGAAGAGGGAGAGGGAGAGAGAGGAAGGGAGGGGTACAAGTTGGGTTGGCGGCAATGACGCAGGCAGCATATGTTTGAGATAGCTGTTGAGGGCGTTGGGAGGGGAAGGGAGAGAAAGGAAGGAGGGAGGAAGGGAGGAAGGATGGAAGAAAGAAAGAATGAAAGAATGAAAGAAAGAAAGAAAGGAAGGATGGGAATGGAGAAGAGTGGAGAGGTGGAGAGGGTAATGGTGGAAAGAAAACAGTAAAAAAGAAGGGAGGGGGGGAAGGAGGGAAAAAAGTAAGTAGAAGTAAGGGAAATAAAGGAAAGAGTGAAGGGAGGGAGGAAAAAGAAGGAGAAGAAGGGTGGGTGGAGGAAGGTAGAATCACATCAAGAAGGAGCTGAAGCAGAAGGTGAGAGAAAAAGGGAGAGAGAAGGGGCGATGAGAGGAAATGAGGAGAAAAATTGATAATGCGGGGTGGAGGAAGGGAGGGGAGAGAAAGTAAAAGAAAGGTGAAGAAGGATTGAGAGGGAGGGGAAGGACGAAAGCTAAAGAAATCTGAAAGAGAAGGAACGAGGAGGAAAGAGGTAGAAGGGGGGGTGAAGGATGGAGGAAGGGAGAGAAAAGCAAAGAGGAAGAGAGAATTGAAAAAAAAATCAAAAGTATATGGAGCAATGTATGAAAGGAAGGGAATGTGAAGAGAAGGGAGGGAAGGAATCGGGTGAGGAAGACAAGAAGAGAAGGCATGGAGGAGAGGCAAAGAAAAGAGATGAGGAATGAAAGGAAATAGGGAAGGAAGAAAAATAGAGGGGACGGGAAAGGAGGGAAAGAAAGATAAGAATAGAGAAAGAGGAAGAGAAAGAGAAAGAGAAGAAAAGAGAGAAGAGAGAAGAAAGAAAGAAAAGATAAAAAAAAAAAGAGTTGTTGGGTCGTACGGTAACCTGTTTTTAGGTTTTGTCGTAAAATCACGCTCCTGCTTAACCTCTCGTTTCTATTGCAAGAACAGCTTCTACCACCGCCGCCCCTGTCACCCCTCAACTATCGGACATACAGAGACCACGAGAGAGAGACCAAGAAAATTCGGCGGTGAGGACTACTGTAGAATGATCTAGCGCATACCATGACTCTCGCGCGTTGGTGGAAACTAGAGTAGATTGTATGTCGTTGGCGGGATTTGAGTATGGAGCTTTTGTGAAACTAAGATGCAGTGGATGTTGGAAGAGGGGTGCTATATGATCTGATCGGCCTTGGTGAGGACCTTGTGGAACTGCTTGCGAGCAGCATACTTATTAGTAGCGATCTCGGCCTGCATCTGATAGTCGCGGGATCTTGTAGGAGGAGGGCTCGAGGATAAGGTGCTGCGACGCGAAGAGTTGTTCGGATTGTAGATACTCAGACGACTAGAGGAGGAGTGAGGACTGTTGTGGTAGGGAGTTATGACTCGGTACTAGTTGGGAATCAGTGGCAGTAAGGAGAGGTTAATTAGACGAGCGTGCTAGACCCTGGTATGTTCACTCGCATAGGGTCTTAGTGTCATTCGTGCAGCCATTGTCTCGGGTAGAGTGAGTCGGTAAGGTGGGATACGAACCGGCACTTTGCGGGGAACGGAGAGGGCTAATGCGTCGCACGTGAGAATGGGCGGGTGCTTGGGGCAGACGAAGCGGAGGGGGATGAACTCATGTGATCGAGAGTCAATTTCTCAGGAGGACATTACGATGTTCTGAGGCAGAGCTGTAGTAAAAGTGGCGCGTAAAATGAGGAGATAATTCTGCGGCAGGCACGGGATGTGCTTTTTACGCGTCGAGTAGGCACTTGTACGCTCAGCTGAACTAGACCACCCGAGATATATGATGAAGAGCTTATGTACATCGTAGTCGTCCTACCGTAGAAGAGACGATTCGGATTACAATCCCGGGGGTCAGCGGGGCTGCCATGTGAAGCGTGAGTTTTTTCTGTCTCGAGCGCTCACTCTCCCTCACTTTTGCCACCGGCTTTTCCCCTTTACGCTCTCCCCCTCTGTCGACTTCTCACTCTCCTTTTTGTTTTCTATTCTTATTTTCTGTCTCTTTCTGTTCTTTCTTTCTTTTCTGGTCTCTCTGTCTCTCTCTCTCTTCTCTCTGCTTCGTCAGCCATTCTCATTCCGTGTGTCTCCTCTCTCTTCTCTGGACAGTGCTCATCTGTCTCTCCTCTTCTCTCTCTCTCGCTCGTCTCTCTACCTCAATCGTTCTGTCTCACTGTCTGCTTACCGCATAGAGTCCCTTTTCTTCCTTCTTCATCTTCCTCCTCCTCCTCCTCTTCTCTTTCGCCATAATTGTAGCCAAAAACACAGAGGAAAAATAATCAATAATAATTAATAATAATAAAAAAATCTGTAAACTCGTTGAAGACAAGGAATTGAAATTACACGAATAGAAGAGCCATAAACGCCCACCTCCACGCCCACGTTCGCGTCACGGACGGCTCAGTTAGAGATTGTATTTCTAGTTTTGTCTTATCCCTCGGTTAGTTATTGGTTTCCTTCGGCTCCCTCTTCCTCCTCTCTCAGTCTGTGTCTGTTTGGTTTTATGATTATGATTTTGTTGTCGTCTGGGATCTTTCTTCTGTTTTCCTTTGCCTGTTCGATTCTTTTTTTGTACGACGTCATCTTTTGTTTAAGAGAGAGAGAGAGAGAGGAGAGAGAGAGGAGAGAGAGACGAAGAGAGAGACGAGAGAGAGAGAGCGAGAAGAGAAGAGAGAGGAGGAAAGAAATGAAGGGACGCCAAGGTGTATCACAGATAGTATTATATATTATTTGAAAGAAGAGGGATGCAGAGACACGCCACGCCCGACGAGGAGCACACGGTGTTATAGAATCAGAAGACACGCAGAGCGTTATTATATGTTAGAAAGAGAGAGAGAGAGAGAGAGAGAGAGAGAAGAGAGAGAGAGAGAGAGAGAGAGAGGAGCGAGAGAGAGAGAGGAAAGGAGAGTAGAGAGAGAAAGAAAGAAAGCAGATGAGAACGAAAAAAAGAAAGAAAGAAAAGAAAGAAGAGAAAGAAAGAAGAAAAGAAAGAAAGAAAGAAAACGCATGAAGAGGAGGAAAGGCATTGGAACAGTGGAAGGGAGAGATGTTGCGGATGACGATCGTGATCTATATTAATTGCTAAAGCTGGACAGCGCCGAGCAGCTAGCTAGTAACGCTGGCAGCGTAGCGCGATAGGTTTTCCTTATCGTCGAGATTGGTCATCAGCAGGGAGATTTGATTTCCAGATTGCAACGAGGACGGGCATAGAGTGAACGCGGACAGGGGCTGACATGATTTGTTATTATTGACTGATAGTGCATTGAGCGACGCATGTGTTACGCTCGCTCGTCGCTCGCTCGCTCGCTGTGCTCGCTCGCTGCTCGCTGGCTGGTAAGATGATAGCTTGTGGTGTATGGTGGTTGTGTGTTGTGTGTGTGGTAGGTGTGTGTGGTGATGCGCTGCTCACTCGCTCGCGTTGGCTAGTTCGAGCGCTACGTTTATATCGCTGTGTTGTCTCGTCGCTCGCAGTGGGAGGCATAGCTCGCTCCGCAAGAGTTACGCGGACGACGTGGAACGAATAGAGATCGCGCCGCTCTCTCGTGTCAGGAGAGCGAGCGTGACTTGCCGCGCAGGTAGAGAAATGCATATGGTCGCCGGGTCTGCTTCGGGAGAGAAGTGATTTAGGGTGGCTCGGGGAGTGCGTTAGATTGCGGCGCGAGAGATATAGATATGGCGTGTGTGTGTGGTTTGTTGCTTATTTCATTTACGAAGATCGTACTGATGTCGTATGGCGGACGAGAGGATATGCTTTGTCGAAGATAGGATCTTACATGTTATGGGGGCGATCGGGTGGGTTCACTGCAACCGCATCTCTAGCGGTCTGACGCGCGCTCGCATGTTTAGATGCGGTTCCTCCATAGTGTGTGATAGCACTCTTTAGTTTGTGGGACGAGATAATGTCTCGAGCATCATGTGTGACTGACTGATATGTGAGCTCGACATTAGAATGAAGATCATCGCTTTGGAGTCACTAAGTGAGATATGAGGGAGACGGGACGTGGTGAGTGGGTGAATGGTTGGAGGAGTGATTAAACAGTCCAAAAGAAGAAAAAAGATAATGGTAGGAAAGCACTATACCGACGCGACCGTAGGGGATAAGATATAGCTATAGGGGTACGCTGTACATGTCCGGATTCGAAAATAGGTCAGTCTGTACGGATAGTATAGTGTTCGCTCTGTATGCTCAAGTGGTCGTCAGACTCTCTCTATATCGGTGTTGGCAGGCGAGCGCACAGGATCACAGTAGTGAGTGCTGGTCTGTTATGTCTCAATCAGCGGTATCAGGCACTGATAGAGTGGTTCGGGTCGGGTGCTCTCTATGATGTGTCTGTCTGAAATCATATAGGTGGCGATAGATCATTAGTGATATAATAGTGTTGAGATGTGAAAGCGAAGAGTCTTCTCGTTCTTCGGTGGGGATTGATCTTATGAGAGAAGGTGTACTCTCTACGAGTGTGTCTTTGGAGGCTCTGATTATGTACATTGGATGCTCGCTTCTGCTTGATAAGCATATGTTTATCGTAACTCTCAGAGTGCGTTTGTCCGTCGATACGTACTCTATCGTGACAGGTCGTGGAGGCTAGACGCTCGGCTTGCTCGATAATTCAGTTCGGACTAAGCGTGCCCGATAGTGAGCGGCTGCTCCGTTCGGAGGCGTTTTTGTTGATACGCATGCGGCCATCTTGTACTACGGTGTCACCGGCTCGTGTCTGTGTGAGCGTTCTCTCTCTCTTGTATCTGCAACGTGATGCAGAGTCGTGCTATGACGGTCGCAGCATCGCTGATACGTGTGAGCGTTCGTTCTCGGATTTAGGCTGTCAGTTAACTCCATGGTTGATCGTTGATTATGTGCTCTCCTGTGTCTCTCATAGCTATGTAGTCATGGGCCAGTTGTCGTACACCGCATCAATTCTTTCTTCTCCGTCTCCGTCGGCAGCCGTCCTTCACTGTCTCGAATCGTTCTCCCTCTGTATACACAGCACCTTCGGGTCATTTTCTCAAACACTGTCTCTCTTCTCTCATACTCCCGAGTCTATTCTGTGCTCCTCCTCTCCTCGCATCATTCCTCGGTCATCTCTCATCTCATGAGCTGATCTGACTCACTCTCATCGCCCTCCTATATATCCATCCTCGTGTCCAATCAGTGCTCGTCCGCTCTCCCATCTTCATCGGTGTATTCGGACTCGTCGCTGTCTCTCGCCTCTCGACTACCTCGGTCCACGATCTCGCTTCATCTCTGAAGTCTCCGCTCCCGGTTAGTAGCACCGCTCTCCCAACGTTCCTCGTCTCTCTCTCCTCTTCTTCTCTACTTGTCTCTCATCTCTCACACTCTCTTCTCGTGCGCTCTCTATCGTCCTCTTCCCGCCATAACTCGGGTGACTTCATCCTTGCGCGTAACGCAGCTTGTTTGTAGTTTGTCTGGGCTCAGCTACCCTGTTTCATTCTCTACTTCTTATGTCCAGTCCTCTCTTCGTCCTCTATGATGGCATCTCCTTTCTCGGTCTCTCTCTCGATTCATTCCCCTAAGCTTTCCCTCTCGATTCTCCGCATTCCCACATTTACTCACTCTCTTTTAACAAACAACAGCAAACCTCATTTACCCCATTTTTCCGGAAAACCAGAATAAGAAAATATAGAGAAATGTAAGATGAAAAATATACCCAAGGAATGAAAGCATTTTTCCTTCCCTCCTCCCCTCCCCCCTCCCTCTTGGCAATCGAGGCCGGCACGCAACGCCTCACGCAACACCTACCCCCCCTCTTTTACCCCCCTCCACCCCTGCCCTTACTCCCTGTCTACTTCTGTTTTATTTTATTTATTTATTTATTTATTTAGTTTTATTTTGTGTGTGTGTGTGTGTGTGTGTGTGGTGTGGTGTGTGTGTGTGTGTGTGTGTGTGTGTGTGTGTGTGTGTGTGTGTGTGTGTGTGTGTTGTGTGTGGCGTGCGTGTGCCGTGTGGTGTGTGTGTGTGTGTGTGTGGAGAGGTGAAGGGGGTATGGGGGCTGGAGGGAGGGGGTGTGGTTGTTTATGTTTTGTTGTTTTTATTGGTGTTATTTGTATTTTTGTTTTGGTTGTAGTTGTGTCTTGATTGTTACTGTACTATTAGTGATATGGTTGTTATTTGTATTATTTTATATGTATTTCTTGTTATTTGTGTTATTTTATATGTATTTCTTGTTATTTATATTCTTGTTCATAATCTTTCTTTGTGATCCCCCCCCCACATGGCATAAGAAGATTAATGGCGAGAAGAGTAAATTGAGGGCATAAGGAGGAGAAATAAATTAAGTGACTCTTTTGAAGTCTTTTTGAAGGAAGGGGAAAAGGGATTTTACTTGTTTGTTTGTTTGTTTTTTGTTTGGGTAAGGTGCGTTTAGGTTTTGATTTTCCTGATTTTTTAAAAAGTATTTATGTTCTGATTTTTTTTTGTAGCTTGTTTTTAATTGTTTTTTTTTTGTTGTTTTCTTGTTTTTGGCGAAATGTTTTTTTTTGTCTTGTTTTATTTGTTTCTGGTTACCGTTTCTCAAAGATGATTCGAAAGAAATGTTAATGTTTACCTTGCTCTTGCTATTCACTTCAGAAGCGGTTCCCCTACACCTGTTCACCTCCTCCCTCCCTCCCCCCCTCGCCCTCTCTCCCACTCTCCCTCAAATTTCTCTTAGTAGACAGAGGAGGTTGAGGGTGAGAGAGGAGCTTGTTGTTATTGTTGCTATTGTTATTGTTATTGTTATTATTGTTACTGTTTTGTTATGTTGTTATTGTTTATGTTATTGTATATTGTTGTTATATTGTTGTATTGTTGTTGTTTCTGCTGCTGCTTCTGTGTCAGTGAAAAGAGGTTTGTAGAATAGTTGTAACATTGGTGATGTTGATGTTTCTCTAGTAGTAATAGCAGTAGTAGTTGTGATGTTCTTGCGTGTTGTAATAATAGTAATAGCAATTGAGGCAGAGTTGGTTGTAGTTACATGAACAAACATGATAATAAAGCCTGAATAATGAACCATGAGTAATAAACATGGTAATAAACATGAACGATAAACGGGGTAATAAACATTAATTTAATTTATGGCAGTATTCGTGAGGTTGATACAGTTGTGCTAATGGCGGTGGTGTTAATTGTGGTGATGCTAAAATTAAGACTGCGATGATGACAAGGATGGTGATTTGATGGAAATTAAAATCAAATTGTGATAATGAGGATGATGAAGATTATGTTATTATTATTATGATTATTATTGTTATTTTTACTATTGTTATTGTTACTATCGTCTATATCTATATCACACACACACACACACACACACACACACACACACACACACACACACACACACACACACACACACACACACACACACACACACACACATACACACACATATCACATTGCCATGAGCAATAAAGCATGTGATTGAATAGTGAATAGATGTACTTTTTATATGTATGTTTCTCAGTATGTAATGGATGTGTGTACGTATTTCTGTTCGTATGTGCAAATATGTTTTGTATGTAAGTAAATAGAAGCGCATATATATATATATATATATATATATTATATATATATTATATTTATATAATATATATATATATATAATATATAATATATTAATATATATATATATATATAATATATATATATTTATAATAATATATATATATATATTAATATCTATATATATTATATATATATATATATATATTAATATATATTACTATTATATTTATTAATATATTATATATATTATTAATATATATATTATTATATATATATTATAATATATATGTATATGTATCAATCTCGAGAATAATGGAGTTGTTAAGTGTGATCATCCTGCCTAATTACGTATGCAGATGCGAGACACACGACGCTTAGACATGCAATGCGCCCGTTTCCCCCCACCCCTCCCACCCCCTTCGCTGGCTTTTTTTTATGGTTGTTCTTACTTTAATTTTTTTGCGTCGTTTTTTTGTTGTTGTTTTTTCGTTTCCCTCTTTTTTTTTAAACATGTTTCTGTTTGTTTCTTTGGTATTCTTATTTATTCCTTTCTTGTCTTGTGTCTCTTTTACTAAGTCTTTCTTTTTTTTCCTCTTCTTCTACTTTCTTCTTCTCCTCGTTTATCGCCATATTCCCATTTTCCTTTTCCTTCTTTTTTCCTCCTCCTCTCTTCATCTCCCTATCCGTCTCCTCCCTCTCTCATCTCCTGCTTCCTCTCTTTCTCCCTCCTCCATCCTCCTTCCTCCTTCTTCCTCTCTCTTCTCCTCCTTGTTCCTTCTTCCTTCCTCCCTCTTCCTCTCCTCTTCCTCCCTTTCTCCTCCTTCTTCTCACTTTTCTTTCACCATTTCGTAATTTCTAAATCCAACTAAATTCTGTTTACAATCCTCATCCACGGATACGGTAATAATAAACAATGATAATAGAACCAAAAACAAAAAGTAAACATATAAATAGGATTAAAAGAATTTTTAACATATAAAAAAATATGAAAGAATGTTTTTAAAAAGAATCGAAAGAATGTTAACAAATAAAAAAAAGAATAAAGAATGTTATAAAAAAGGAATAGAAATAATGTTAGATAGAAATAATTGAAATAAAAGAAAATGAAATAATGTTACCAAATAAAATGGATTGAAATAAAAGAAAATGAAAGAATATTACCAAATAAAAAGAATTGAAATAAAAGAAAGAATGTTAACAAATAAAAAGAATTGAAAAAATAAAGAATGTTAACAAATAAAAATAATTGAAAAAATAAAGAATGTTAAAAATAAAAGAATTGAAAATAAAAATGTTAACAAATAAAAAGAATGAAAAATAAAGAATGTTAACAATAAAAGAATTGAAAAAAATAGAAGAAATGTCAACAAATAGAAAAAGAAATTGAAGGGTGAAATGGCGAGGAGGAAGATGATCCGGCCATTGTCCCGCCCAGGCGGCGCTGCACTGTGGGACGGTGACAGCTTGAGCCGCCTGCGTGTGCGGGAGAACGAACGCCCTGTGTCCGGGGCAATCCTTTGACAAGGAGCTGCTTGGTTGCACATCACATAATGGGTTTTCTTTATTTAGCGTCGGGCCGGTCTCGCAGTTTACTCTCGACCTCAGGAACGTGGATCGTTCACCGTTTTTTCCCCCCCCCTCGCGCTTTCCCCTCCCCCCCCTTCGCCCGCGTGCGCCCGCAGCGCCCAGCCTCTTTCCTCACCCGGCCCTCGACTCTCGTGTCTCTTCTCTCTGTCTATCATCTCTCTCTCCTCAGCGAATCATTCTCCTCATACTTCTCTCGTACCTCCTCGCTCCTCTCAGGTCTCCCTGATCCTCTCTTCCCGCACTATGGTTCAGTTTGGTCTGCTTCTCTCCTCTTCATCTCTTTTCTCTCAGTTCCTCTCTTCTGCTCTCTCTCTCTCACGTCGTCTTCTCTCTCTCTCGGGTCGATCCCACGCCATCCGTACCCTTTCCTGCTCCTCCTTCTCCTCTTCTCTCTCTCTCTGCTCCTCTCGTCTCTCTCTCTCCTCTGCTGTCCTCTCTCTTTGGTTTCTCTGTTTTTTTGTGTTTTGTTATTTGTGTCTTTGTCAGCTTTTTTCGTATTTCGCCTCTTCCTCTTTTCTCTCTTTGTAAATCTGGTCTTCTCCCTGTCTTTTTCCTTTCCCTTCTCTCTTCTCTTCTTCTCTTCTCTCCTTCTCTCTCACTCCTCTCCTCTGCCTCTCGCTCTCCTCTCCTCTCCTCCCTCTCCTCTCCTGCTTTCTGTCCTCTCATCTCTCTCGTCCCTCCTCTTCGGCTGCTCCCTCTGTCACCATAATCCTCTCCTCTCCTCTCCTCCAGCTCGTCCCGGCCTCTCAACTCCTCCTTCTCCCTTCTCTCCCTGCTTACCCCCACCCGCCCCCCCCTTTCCCCCTTTCCCCTTTCTAGTTCCCACTTTTTCCCTCCGCCCTCTCCTCTCCATCCTCCCTCCCCCTTCCCACTCTGCTTACGCTCCCCTCTTCCCTTCCTCTCACATATTGTAGTCTGTTTATGTTTATGTCTTTTTTTGTCTGTTTGTTTGTCTCGCGAAAAACTAATATTGTCTTTATTTGTATCAGTGTGGCCTAATAAGGGTTGCAGTAGAGAAATAAGTGGCAGCAGCAGTGTTCACAGTGGTAGCTTTATAGAGTGAATGAAATTAGTAGCAACAGGTTTATAGTATTAGTAGTATTAGAAATGATGAACCGGTAGAATAATTGTAGCTTGGTATCAACGTCAGGAATTACAGTTGTAGCGATATAATGTAATGGATATGTCATATATATGATAGGTGATATAATGATATATTGTATGATAATATATAATATATAATGTACATAATATATAATGTATAATGTACATAATATATGATATATAATGTACTAAAAATATGTAATATATAATGTATATGATATATGATATGATGAATATATGATATAATGCAATGAAATAGAACAATTATTGCATTGTTACTGTTCTTGTTTTGTTGCTGTTGATGAATGGAAATAACACTCTACCGTGTTGATACTATGGTAGAAAAAAACCCAATTCACACACTCGACCCAAGATAGACTCGAGGACGATTCGAAACGTTGTCTCCTTTCCTCAATATGTCTAGTTTGTGCATTGTGGGTTTTTCTACATTGTTGTTGATGTTGTTGACGATGAGGTCCGTGCTGGTGAGGTTATTGTCTTGTTCTCCCTAATTGTCTCGCCTTCGTTAATTATGGCTCTCTGGCGTGTGAATGGAAGGAGGGGGATAAACCTCTTCCTTCCCTCTCGTTTTTTTTTCCATCTTTTTCCGTTCCTCTTTCCTTCCCATTTTCGCCTTTCCTATTCTGACCTTTCTCTTGAATGCCATCTCTCTTTATCTCTCTTTCTTTTTCTTTTTCTTTTTCTTTTTCTTTTTCTCTTTCTCTCTCTTTCTCTCTCTTTCTCTCTCTTTCTCTTTCTCTCTTCTCTTCTCTTCTCTCTCTTCTCTCTTTCTCTCTCTTTCTCTTCTCTTTCGTCCTCTCTCTCTCTCTCTCTCTCTCTCTCTCTCTCTCTTGCCTCTCCATCTCTCTCTCTCTCTCTCTCTCTCTCTCTCTCTTCTCATCTCTTCTCTCGTCTTTTTTCATCTCTCTCCTTCTCTTCCTTTCCCCTTCCCTTTCATCCCCTTCCTCATCCTCTTCCTCCCATCTGGAAATCCCATATCGTATTGAAGTTTTAGCGACAATTTTTTTTTTCTTTTTCTTTCTTCCTTTTTTTCTTTTTTTCTTTCTTCCTTTTTTTTTTACATTGTTTCTCTTTCCGCGTTTTTTTTCGATTCTGTAATTAGAAGTCGCTGATTAAGAGTCTAGATGACGGGACATAATCAATCTCTCGTTTGGTCTCGTTTGGTTGTTTGTTTCGCCAAGGAGGTTGTGGTTTGTGGGTAGCGTTGGTTAGTCTGTTGGTTAGATTGGTTTGCAGGATGACTCAAAGTGTTAGGAACAGATTTGTTATTATTTTGTTATTTTATGTTATTGTTGTTTGTTTATTTATTTTTTATTTATTTTATTTTATTTTATTTATTTTATTTAGGAACAGATTTATAATTATTTTATTATTTATTATTTTGTTGTTTTTTATTTATTTCTTATTTTTTGTTTATTTATTTTTTATTTTTTCATTATTATTAATTAATTTATTTATTT
>NW_020871302.1:134831-144831 GCF_003789085.1 Penaeus vannamei | reverse complement strand
TGGTATTTGGGTGTGCGAATAACAAAGGATATTTTGATTTTCGTTTGTGTAGTCTGTCCCTTATTTTACTATATTCTTCGTTCCTCTCTCTCTCTGTCTGTCTATCTCTCTCTCTCTCTCTCTCTCTCTCTCTCTCTCTCTACTCTCTCTCTCTCTCTCTCTCTCTCTCTCTCTCTCTCTCTCTCTCTCTCTCTCTCTCTCTCTCTCTCTCTCTCTCTCTCTCTCTCTCTCTCTCTCTCTCTCTCTTCTCTCTCTCTCTCTCTCTCTCTCTCTCTCTCTCTCTCTCTCTCTCTCTCTCTCTCTCTCTCTCTCTCTCTCTCTCTCTCTCTCTCTCTCTCTCTCTTCTCCCTCTCCTTTCACCACCAAACACCCTCTCTCACCCCCCCCTCCACCTCTCCCCCCACAGGGTCGCCGGTGCCAGAGAAACCTCCTGCAGTGACCGTGGTGCCAGGTCCTCCCGTCGCCAACATGTACTCCGCGCCCTCAGACACTAAATTGGATTGCGACCTCACGCCCACGCCCACCCACAGGCCCTTCGACGAGCTCACGCCCACAGAGGAAGCCAAAATGCGGGCGGCCCATACTCTCAACAGACTGAGTGGCGAGTCGGCCCACACATTCATACCAGATCCAGTGAGTAATGCGTTGCCTTTAACAATAGAAAGATTCGTTCATAGTTTTATCTGGCAACAATTAAATAAAAACTGCAGCCTCTTTTTAAACTATTCGGATTAATGAAGATATCGTTTATATACATAGATATCATTATTATTATTATATTATTACTACTACTAATAATAATAATATTATTTTATATTATTATTATTATATTATTATTATTATTACTATCAATGTTATTATTATCAATCATTATTATTATTGTTATCATTATATTATTATTATTATTATTATTATTATTATTATTATTATTATTATTATTATCATTATTATTATATGTATTATTATTATTATTATCATTAATTATTATTATCATCATTATTATTATTATCATGATTTATTTAATCATGTATTATATATTATTATTATCATTACTCATTTGATTCATTATTTATCATTAATATGTATTATTATTATTGCATTATTATATCTATTACTATTATTATTATTATTACTGCACTTACTAATTACTACTACCTATGTGTGTGATGCTGTGTGCTGTGTGTCGCTGAGTGTGTGTTGTGTGGTGTGCTGACTCAAACCCCCAGCCGCATTAACAGTGTGCACAGACGTCTGCGGGATCTTAGCTCCTGATGTTTAGTTCGTCGTCCCAGTCTACCAATGTCGCCTTGACTACGTGTGATTCCGCCCATACCGCGTCCCGCCTCACCACTACGTAGAGCGTCGATGGCTGTTGTGGATGTCGCTTGATGTGAAGATGTCGGGATACATACCGATGTTAATCTATCATATTAGGTACTATTAGTGGAAATATATTCTTCCCCCTCAGTAATTCTCTCTTCCCTCCTATATATATAAGGTACTATATGCTATTCGCTGTAGTTAAGTGATATACCGTGTGATGCTGTGTGTGTGTGTTTGTGTTGTTGATGTCTCCCCCTGCCCTCGGTGGCGGCTCCGAGTTTAACGCCCAATGTGATACGGCTCGCTATGTTGTGCTGTTGTGCGTGTGTACCCAACGCCATCATATCCTGTGCTACCGTCGGTGTGTGTGTGCTGTGTGCTGTGCTGTCCGCTTTCGAACGCTACTTGAGACAAAATTAATCACCGCAGGGCGCCCATATGCTGCCTTGGAAGCAGATGCTCTCCTCCGCTGGTTGTGTGTGCTGTCCCGTGTTACTGTCGACTCGTCGCTGCTGATTTTCCCACCCGCGTGGACATTATTCACGGCTGCTTCATCTAGTTAACGCAATGCGCTCTTGTGGTGTGTGCTTGTTTGTAATCTTATGTGCTGGTGAGTGCTTTGTGGTGTGTTGATGTGTGTTATACATATATTAATATACAGTATAGTTATTTATATTATATATATATATATATATATATACTATATATATATAATATATATATGATATATTTGTTGTGTTATGTGTGATCACGTTGTGACGATGTGCTTGTTTGTGCTGCGTGTATTCGTGCGTGTGTGCTACTGTGCTGTGTTGTGTGTGGTGTTTTGCTCTCAGCCCAACACATGTGTGTGCTCGACCACGTAGTGTCAGTAGGAAGTCGATCATTAAAGACGTTTACTCAACATCAAAGCACGCCGCTCCGAATCTCCTAGAATGTGTGCCATCGTTGTCGCTTTCGTGTGCTATTATGTGTGTGATTGGTGTGTACTTCCTTGTGGCTCGGTGTTGTCGTGGTGGTGTGTGTAGTCGTAGGAGAGAGAATCACTGTGTGTGAATCGCTTGTGTGCTGCGTGTGCTGTGTGTGTGTGTGTGTGTGTGTGTGCGTGTTGTTGTGATCTTTGTGTATATATATAGTCTATTGTACCCCTTTATTATAATTATATTAAGATTATTTCCTATATATATATTACCTTTTATATATTAGTTATATCATCACTATACATTAAACAGGTGTTATGATATATCATCTTATTTGTATATAAATGTATATACTATATATAATTATATTACTATACTTATATATATATAATCATATATAATATACCGCATCCTGATCAATACTTACATTACATCACAAACTACAAATACCTCTTACCTATCAGTCTATCGGTACATCAGACATATATATATAATCATATCGATACATTCATTATTCTATTTCGTACTATACAATCTCTTGCTGAATTATGTTTATAAGTGCGCTCTAGAGTACTACACTTAGCATACAGACGTATGTATACACGTTATAAGTTACTAAACTTATATATATGTATCTTGTACTGTATGGGTTCTATACTATACATACATTGTGTAGATGCGGTATCGTGTTGTGTAGTGTGTGTGTTGTGTGTAGTGTGCTTTGATCTATTTTATCAGACACGTAGATTCCAAAAGCACTATACCGGTACCAACTCGCGTCCATTTATCGCTCACTAGTGCTAATATGACAAATATCACCCTGTTTTTACCTGTCGTCATTCCTGCACCCAATACTGGTCATCATATACCCTTTCTCCGCAACTGCTTGATATCGTATCCCATAACCCTCTTTTCCTCATGCCCGGCTTTTCCCTTGTTATTTTAATTAGTCTCACCTTCTCAGCCTTTTATTGTTTCGTGATCCTGCCTTTATCTCCTTTATTTCTTCTATTAGTCTCCCTCCTTTTTTGTGCCTTTCGTGCTATTCCTATTTTTGACTTCGGCTCCTCCTCTCTCCTGTCTTTTCTTTCCTGATTGATTCCTTTCTTCTTCTTTTCCTATCTTTGTTTGTTTATTCTGTCCTTCCTTTCCATTCCTCCTTCCTTTCTTCTTATCTCATCCTCCACATCGCTTACATTCTTCCGTTCGATTTTCATTCTTCTTCGTTTATTCCTCTATACTACAATACTCCTTTTCCCTCCTTTTTTCCTCTTTTATTTGTGCTCTACGTCTCTCCGTAACTATAGCCTCTATTTTATCTCTATCTTCCTCACTCCCTTCTTCTCTCTCTCTCTTCTCTGACTCTCCTCTCTCTCTGCGTCTCTCTCTCTCTCTCTCTCTCCTCTTTCTTCTCTCTTCTCCTCTCTCTCTCTCATCTGCTCTCTTCTCTCGTCTCATCTCCTCTCTCTCTCTCTCTCTCTCTCTCCTCCTCTCTTCCTCTCTCTCTCACTCTCTCTCCTCTCTCTGCTCCTTCTCCTCCTCTCTCCTTCTCCCTTCCCTCTCTCTCTTCGCTCTCTCGTCTCTACTCTCATTCTCTCTCGTCTCATCTCTTCTCTCTCTCCTCTCTCTCTCTCTCTCTCTCTCTGCGCCTCTCTCCAGTCTCTTCCTTCTCCCTCCCTCTCTCTCTCTCTCTTCCTCCACTCTTTCTTTCTCCGTACCTCTCTCTTCTCTCGCTCTCTCTTCTCTCTTCCGTCTCTTCGTAATCTCCCTTCCCTCTTCTCTTCTCGCTCCATCTCTCTCTCTGCCTCCTGTCTCGTCCGGTATCCTGTGGCTCCTCTGGTGCGGTCCAATCTGTGGTTCGTTTTACTCTGCTGAGCTTCATTCTTGTCTATATCCTACTCCTCACCTATACGGTCTCATCTGCTCTGCCTCTTTAGTCTGCTACTCCATAATCGTCATGAATACCTCAGCTCGTCCATCTACACATCCTCACCTCACTCTCTCTCCTCTGCCTCCTCTCTCGTGCGCTCCCTCGTCTCGCTCCTAATCAACCTCTGGCCTCCCACACCTCCTCTCTCCACCTCTCCCCTCTCCTCCCTCGTTTCTTTCCTCCTCCCCTCCCTCCCTCCGCACCGTCTCCCTTCCCTCCCATCTCCCGTACCATCTCCCTCCGCCTTCTTCACCTCCCTCCCTCCCATCCCCCTTCATCACCTCCATTTTCCTCAACTCTATATCATCTGTATATTCTTATCTACTTTCTCGTATCCCTAAAGCACTTGATTCCCAGACCTAAATTCAATACAGCTTTGCACAAGTTCAGAATCAACTGATGACGCGCCCGTTCTCTTCCTCAGTGTATAGTTCCGATCTTCACAAAGGTAGCTTTCTTTCTGTATATAAGCGTACGGTCGCGTTCTTGCTCTTCAGCTTATCGTAGCGCTTTTTTCGTCATTCTCTCCTATCGCCTGTCCTCTTCTTCTATCTCTCTCTTTTTTCTTCTTGTCTTGTTATAATGGTCTGAGCTTTCTGTAGCTTTCTTGTGTTATTTCCACTGTCTCTTCTCTCATTCTCATTCTTAGCGCTCTCTTTTGCTCTTCGCCTGTTGTCTGTCTGTCTTTCTCTCTCTCTCTTTCTTCTCTCTCTCCCCTCTCCCTCTCCCCTCCTCCTCTCCTCTGGCTTCTCCTTCTCCTTCTCCTTCTCCTTCTTCTTCTCCTCCCTCTTCCCTCTCCCTCTCCCTCTCCCTCCCCTCTCCCTCTCCCTCTCCCTCTCCTCTCCTCCCCTCCCTCTCCCTCTCCCTCCCTCCCTCCCTCCCACTCCCTCTCCCTCTCTCTCTTTCTTTCTCTCTCTTCTCTCTATCTATCTATCTTATCTGTCTATCTATCTGTCTGTCTGTCTGCCTGTCTGTCTCTCTCTCCTCTCTCTCTCTCTCTCTCTCTCTCTCTCTCTCTCTCTCTCTCCTCTCTCTCTCTCTCTATAATATATATATATTATATATATTATATATATATATATATATATATATATATATATATATATATATATATATATATATATATATATTATATATATATTAGGTATATATATATATATATATATATATTATATATATATATATATATATATATCCATCTATCTCACTGCCTAACGATCTATCTACCTATTTATCTATCTTTCCCTCTCTCTCTTCCTCTCGCTGAATATGGGATACAATTTAGAGCTCACTTAGTAAAGCCTCGAAAATAGTATAGCGTTAGATTTCATGTGCAATGAAATTTTGCTTTCCATTTTTCCCCAAAAATTAGATCATTAGTGAAACCTGGATTTGCATCTTCCAAAAAAAGAACAAAAATGTTTTGCATTTTTTCTGTAGCTAGACCATGTGATATAGGTATAAAAGTACAGAGAATTCGTGTTGCAAACATTGCAAATTGATTTGGTTTCCAAAATTGCTGTTAGTTTTAAGTTGGAACTCAAAACTTATAGGGCGGGTTAGAAATTTTAATGTTCGCATAAAAATGAAATTTATATGTGTGTGTTTGTGTGAATTAGCAGTTTTCCATTGTTATTTGATATGTGTTCGTGTGTATGTTTGTTTGTTTGTCTTTTCGTCATGATGGGTCATATCTCCCAGAAATATCAGTGAAGTCACAGATGCCCATAACTGAAGACCAAATATAATGATAGGAAAGATAAGATAGACATTCAGCGATGAAGTGAGTGCTCGATAGGCCTTTGGCTGCTCTCCTAGTTCACCAGAGATAGACTCAGGCCGCCCGTTTCCCTTTGAGAGAATTCATTTCCTAGAGCTGGGAGGGAGTCAGGTTCAGGGCGTGGATGGCCCCGAGGACGCGCTCTCATTTCCCTTGCGCTAACGCCGCCTTCTCTCCCGCAGGATGCTGACGGAGGAGGCCCCGGCTATGTGCCCTTCGTAGACTACAGCGGCCGGGACTACGCCCCCGTGCCCAACGGGCGGCGGGCGTCCTTCAGCGACCTGGGCCCCTACATCACGCCCGAGCCGTCGCTGTCGCCCGCCGCGCCCGACTTCTGCACCATCAGGAGAGGCACGAGGATCAGCCAGCTCGGCGTCGGCAACGGCACCAACAGCCTCCTGAGCTCCGCCTACCACGACGCGCCCACGCTGCGGCTCAACGGCACCGCCCACGCCCTCGCCTCCCGGCACTCCTCCTACGCCGCCCACCTCAACTCCAGCTACGGTCGCCGCCCCCGCCCCTACCCCCGGAGCTCCCAAGGTGGGCTCGCCCCGGGGCTCCTCCCCGACGGGCCCCGCCACGCTCGGCCTCAACAGCGCGGCCGCCCACGGGGACGAGCGGGCGTCCCCAGAGACCAAGTACATTTTCTCCCCCGAGGCCATGATGAAGCCCGGGACGCTGGTGTGACCTTAGCCGAGAGTGCCAGCCGCGCGGACTCAAAGGCGGCACCTCCCCTGGGCGGGCGCCCCGGCGCGATGGTCAGACTGCACGCCCTTGCTTCCCGCCCGCTCTCTGTCGCCTCTCTGGCTCCGGGCGCAGGTCAGGCGAGCGGCCGCGACCCGGGATTCGCTCGGGCTCGTGACCTGGAATGCGCGCAGGACGTGACCCGCCCGACGAGCGCCGGCCTCCGCGCCGAGAGGAGACGAGGCCCGGGAAAGACCTCGCGCGAAGAGAGCCGAGGCGGGGAAAGGCAGGGCGGGAGGCAGGGGGGGGGAGAGGCCGCAGCGAACGCGCCGTTCCCGAGGAGGCCGTCTTTCCGGCTCGCGAAGATAGGCCTACCGACGAAGGGGCACCGAAGATAGCCTACCGACGAAGGGCCTAGGGCCTAGCGACGAAGGGCAGCGAGGAGGCGGGGCGCGGGAAGCCTTGCACGTGCTTGGACCTTTGCTAAAGCTTCCTTTTTGTTGTGGTTTTCAATTCCTAGAGAGAAAAGAAACGAGAAATAAATCTTTCAGAAACAGAAACCTTGCATGAAGTGATCCGAAAGTGACTTCCGAAAAAAGTTCTCTGTGTTCCTTCCAAGCGACGAGGAGTGACGTCACGCTGTGCCACTCGTTCACGAAATTAACTATTTGTCTGTATGTGAACACTGTGAGACGTGTGCGTGTACATATGCGTGTTTATATATAGGCCATCGCATGTTACTAATGATATTTGACTTTGAACAGCGTTAATTCGATATATTATCAAACTTATTTATTGCCTTTGGGACCTAATCACATATTAACACCATAATTGAAAAGATTAATCAGCTCATAGCCATTAATTGATATTGGATCGAACTGCATTTTTATTAATAAACTAAATGCATATATATATGTACTTGTTCAAAAGCTTTCTCTTTTACCGAAGAGGAATGTTGGGAGGGGAGAGGGAGGGGGCGGGGCTTATTTCAGCTTCGTTTAGTTGAAGATTGCATTGCAATTATTTCCATGTTTTCCTCGTGTTTATGGCCGTGCTTTTTCTGTTTCAGTGTTTTGTGTGTGTTTTTTTTTTTCTTTTTCTTTTTCGCTCTGCCACTTCCTTTCTCTCTCTCTCTCTCTTCTCTCTCTCTCTCTCTCTCTCTCTCTCTCTCTCTCTCTCTCTCTCTCTCTCTCTCTCTCTCTCTCTCTCTCTCTCTTCTCTCTCTCTCTTCTCTCTCTCTTCTCTCTCTCTTCTCTCTCCTCTCTCTCTCTCTCTCTCACACACACACACACACACACACACACACACACCACACACACACACACACACACACACACACACACACACACACACAACACACACACACACACACACACACACACACACACACACAACGACGCACACACTCCCACTTTCATTGAACTTTCCTCTTATCTGACTCATTTAGCAAACAGGAAAGGCAGGAAACTTCGCCTTGTAATTAAAGTCTAGTTTTTCCTCTTTTTTTTTTTCTTTTTTCTTTCTCACGTTTTTTTTTTTCTTCTCCTTTTTTTTTCATCACCTCGTTTCTCTTATTTGCTGCAACAATGACGCGGTGTTCTGCCGAGCGTTGACAATTACTCGAGAGCCAAGTTGCTTCCTAAGTTTGTGTCTCTCAGCCGGTCCGCGCGAAGGCTTTGGCGGGAAAGGGGGGAAAAGGGAAGCATTTTTGGCGCGGGCTTTGGCTTCGGCGGGAAAGGAAAGGAAGGATTTTGGCGGGAAAAGGGAAGAAAGGATAGATTTTGGCGGGAAGGGGGAAGAAAAGGAAAGATTTTGGCGGGAAAAGGGAAAAAAAGGAAGGATTTTGGCGGGAAATTCTAAATCCTAAGTGGCTTTCACGGGAAAGTAAATATAGATTTTTAAAAAATCGTGAGAATTTGTCGAGAAAGGTCAAATTCAAAGTAGCCTCGGTAGGAGAGGAAGAAAAGTTTTGGCGGGAATATTCAAATTCAATATAGCTTTGGCGGGAAAGAAACAAAACGAGATTTGGGAAGGAAAGTTCAAATTCAAAGTATCTTTGTCAGGAAAAGAAAAAAGTTGAGATTCGGGCGGAAAATCCAATTACAAAATAGTTTTGGCGGGTAAAGAGGAAAGATAAGATTTTGTTAGGAAATTCAAATGATTAAGTACGTTAAGAGATACAGTTAGGATGGTGGGAAAAGACAAAGAAAAAGAGAAAATAGATAGGTATGCGATGCGGTGTCCGAGTCATCGAAATTTAGCCATCCTTGACGAAATGTTATCGCTTTTGCTATGCCGGTCCCTAGTAATATACTCCTTTTGGAACAGTCATGCTCAAAACTCAATTCATAATTCATAATAAAATTCATAATAATAATTCATGATAAAAATACTCAAAACATAATTGGAATTCCGCTTCGAACACCCGCTTCATACCAAACTTTTCGTAAAGGTGAAGACAGATTCGAAGCTTCGGGTCTTTAAGAGACTTTTTTTTTCCCGCCACTTCCCTCCTCCTCCCCTGTCCCCCTTCCCCCCATCTCCCTCCCACCTTCCCCTTTCCCTCTCCCCTTTCCCCCCCCCCTTCCCCCCTTCCCCCCTTCCCCCCTTCCCCCCTTCCCCCCTTCCCCCTCCCCCCTTCCCCCTTCCCCTCCCCCTCCCCCTTTCCCTTCCCCCCCTCCCCATCCCCCCTTCCCCCCCATCCCCCCTTCCCCTTTCCCCTCCCCTCTCCCCTTCCCCCCCTCGAAGCAGCCGGTCACCAGCGCGCGCCCTTCATCCCCTGACAATACGGACAAGATAACAATCGCCCCAATTAACGTGCTAATGGCTTGCTAGGGGATGACAATTAAGAGGCTCGAATTGTGGTTCGGAACTTGGATGCAAATCGCGTCAACTTATGTCAAGATTGTTACGAGAGGGAACATCGAACGCGCTCGCGAACGCACACGCAGATTCGTTCACATAGGGGTGTATTTCAGGCGGATGTATGCACGGATTTTTTGGTATGTTTATATACGTAGGAAATTGTTTTATTTTTTTCAGTATCTTTATCCTTCCTCTTCTCTCTCTCTCTCTTCTCTCTCCTCTCTCTCTCTCTCTCTTCTCTCTCTCTCTCTCTCTCTCTCTCTCTCTCTCCTCTCTCTCCTCTTCTCTCTCTCTCTCTTTCTCTCTCTCTCTCTCTCTCTCTCTTTTCCTTCTTTCCCTCTTTCCTCTTTCTCCTTCCTTCCCCATCCAGCCTCTCCATTCTCTTCCCATCCCACCCTTCTCCCCATCACCTTCTCCTTCCTTTCCCTCTTTCCTTCTTCCCTTCCTTCTTCTTCCTCTCCTTCCTCCCTCCCTTCTCTTCGGTCTTCTTCTTCGTCT
>NW_020871302.1:124831-129831 GCF_003789085.1 Penaeus vannamei | reverse complement strand
TACCTTGATTGTTAATGTGCTATATTATTATTGATATCATTATGGTTATTATTCATTGTTTATGTTATTATTACTATTGTTTATTATCATTATCATTATTATCATTATCATTATCATTTTATTATTGTTATCATTATCATCATTACTACTATCATAATTATTATCACAATCGCTTTTATTATCATTGCCAATTATCATTACTATCATCATTATCATTATTAACATTATTATTAATATTATCATTATCATTATTATTACTGTTATCCTTATTATTATAATTATTTTCATTATCATTGCCATTTTTAGTAGTATGTCACTGATATTATAATCATCCATTATTATTATTTACAATTCTTATGATATCAATGTAATTATTTATCATTATTGTCATCGGCATTATCATTATCATTATCACTATTGTTATTATTATCAATATTATTATTATGATCATTATCCTTATTATGATTATCATTATTACTATTTTCATTATTATCACTATTATCATCCTTATTTTCATTATTATCATTATTATCGTAATTGTTATTAACCTTATTATTATTATATTATTATCATTATCATTATAACTACTATACTGCTATCATTATTATCATTATTATTTACTATATTACTATTATTACTATTACTATTATCATTATTATTATTATTATCATTATTATCATTATTATTATTATTATTATTATTATTATTATCATTATCATTATCATTATTATCATAATCATTATTATCATAATCATTATCATTATCATTATCATTATCATTATCATTATCATTATTATCCCTAATATCATTACTATCATTACTATCTCCCAGCATCAAGCCTTGAATGACCGTCTCATGATTACATGCACACACATCATAAAAGAAAACGACATTAATTGCATAAAAAAAGATCTGATTATAATGATGAAATGCTTTGAGAAGGAACGTAAGGATCATTATCTGGCATTTTGACTTCACTTTAAATCTTGCTTTTTCCTGAACGTAATTTTGCCAATCGTGGAGACTGGGAAGGACATGTTCTGTGCATGTTCAGTGACGTGTGGATGTGTAGGCTGCGAATGCATTGTGGATTATTGCTAAATCTGTCTGTTTGTCTATCTGTTTGTCTATCTGTCTATTTAAGTGTTTGTGTGTCTGTTTGTTTGTCTGTATATATGTATCTATCTATCTATCTATATCTATCTATCTATCTATCTATCTATCTATCTATCTATCTATCTATCTATCTATCTATCTATCTATCTATCTATCTATCTATCTAATCTATCTATCTATCTATCTATCTATCTATCTATCTATCTATCTATCTATCTTCTATCTATCTAAATCTATCTATCTATCTATCTATCTATTTATCTATATGTACCTCTAGCTAGTTATCTCTATATGTTTATCTATCTTTCTGCATATATATTTAACTGTCTATCTCTCTATATGTTTGTCTGTCTGTCTGTCTTTCCATTTTTATCTGTCTATCTCGACCCTGCCAGCTTTTTATCTATCTGTCTCGTTAACTTTCAAGCTATTTTTCTATCTTTCTTATTGTAAGTCTGTCGGTCTAACTATCTTTCTTAATACAATCATATTTATATCTCCCCCCCTCCTCTCTCTCTCTCTCTCTTCTCTCTCTCTCTCTCTCTCTCTCTCTCTCTCTCTCTCTCTATATATATATATTATATATATATATATATATATATATATATATATATATATATATATGTGTATGTGTGTGTGTGTGTGTGTGTGTGTGTGTGTGTGTGTGTGTGTGTGTGTGTGTGTGTGTGTGTGTGTGTGTGTGTGTGTGTGTGTGTCCATCTCTGCCTCTCTCTCGTTTGTAGATGCAATGTAGGACGTGGTGGAGGCATCTGCATATATCTACAAGATACTCTCAAAACAAATGGGATATCCGCATCAACTGCAAAGAGTGCAGAGGGAGAGGATATCTGGGTTACCGTGCAAAGCTTCCGTCATACGTAGTAGTCTATGAACATCCTCATGGTTCCTCTTTATCTCTTAATTATATTGACAAAGTTTATAGAAAAAAGACTGAAAAAGAATCCTCTTTTCATCCTAGGTGATTTAAATGATGATCTAAACTATCCCAATGCAAAATTAATTTAAATAATTTGGAAAAGCAAATTTGAGCAAATCATCAGCAAACCTATAACGAGCACAGAAAACCTTTCGCCATGTAATAATAACAAACAGAACTGACATCCTTCGCCAGACAAGCCACATCCCTTGCCATGTTGCTGATCACGAACCCGGCGGTGTTGCTTGATATAACGAAGTCAAAGCGACCAGCAGGCATGAAAAGGTTTTCGTGCATCAGCCAACTATGACCATCAGGCACTATACCAACAACGCATAGAATCAACTCCTTTCGGAATATTTTGCAGACGGATAATGTAGACAAATAGCCAGAGAATCAATCCAGAAATTCTGCAGACGGATAATGTCTTCACGGAAATTATTACTGATGCCATCGTTTCCCTTGTTATGAAAATTGTACGACGTCCTCCTGTTCCATGGATGAAAGATGACATCGAGAAAGCCATAACAGATAGACAGCACTCATAAAGCTCTCCGACTAATAGATTTCACATGGCCCTTCACGATAATTATAAACTAGATTAGAGAAATATTAGATATTTGATACAAGGAGCTAAAATAGATTATTTCAGATATGAAAAAAAAATATTTGTAAAAAAAATACATGGAATATATCTAAAACACCAGCGGCGAAGATGATACATCACAAAGATATTGGCATAAATTCCAGAATTTCGTGATTTCTTTGTTATAACAAACAACAACCTCCACATCTCGGCAAAATACAGGTAAGATAAGGCCCCAAGTAAATAATCGATACATATTGGATGAAAAGTTATCCAACTAACAAGCTAATCCATTAAAATTCACACGAGAATATATCAACAAAACAAATCGTATCTTTCGGTGTTCCGCAAGGATCTATATTGGGTCCAGTCCTGTTCACAATATTCGTAAATGATCCGTCAAACATAGTCCAAAATTGACTACTTGTTCAATGCTTCTGTGATTCACAATTTATCCATTGTGATTCAGTGAAAAAATAGATAAATTGATAAAAAAAAAAAAAAAAAAAGACTCAAGAGACACAGGCAGAAGAAAAAAGGAAACTTGATATAAATCTCTCCCTCCCTCCCTCCTCTCTCCTCTCTCTCTCTCTCTCTCTCTCTCTCTCTCTCTCTCTCTCTCTCTCTCTCTCTCTCTTCTCTCTCTCTCTCTCTCTCTCTCTCTCTCTCTCACTCACTCACTCTCTTGTTATGTATATCAGATAATCTATACAGTTATTGTTAGGCAAGAAGAAAAATACACCAGAGCTTTATTTCCTTGCAAAACACGGCAGTTGGAAGGATTACACATAAAGGGCAGAGGACATCAAAGAGTGTACAGTCTGAGAGAGACTAGAAGTAGATCGATAGTTTGATAGACAGATAGATAGGCAAACGCATAGACAGATAGACAGGCACATAAATACACAGAAAAAAGACAGACAGATAAATAGATAGAAAAATATGTCAATAAATGGATAGGTAGGTAGAAAGACAGACAGATACACATCTAAATAGATACAGAGATAGATAGATAGATAGGCAGGCAGTAAATTAGTAGATAATAAGAATAGATAGATACACAGACATACAGAAGATATATAGACAGGTATATAGATAGATAGATAGAAAGACACATAGATTAGTAAATAAATAGATAGATATATAGACGGAGAGACAAGTAGACAGACGTAAATAGGCAGGTAATAGATATATGTACAATAGAAATATATAAATGGCTAAACCAAGTGACAGATAAGTAAATAAACAGACGGATAGACAGACATATAGATAGATAGATAGACAAATAGACAAGTGGATATATAGGGAGACAGCCTGATAGACAAACAGACAGATAAATAGGTTATTAGATAGATCAATAGCAAATAGACAAATAGATTGATATATACTCAACACCCGTGACCTAGAAAATCTCTTTGCCACTGAAAAAAAGGACAAATTAGAATTATAAAATAAAAAATAAAATAAAAAAGATTGGTGCCATAGACCGTAATCCCTTGCAATGCCACGCACAGCTTTGCAATCGGGTGCAAATGAGGATGACCTTTGTTGCCACCTGCACGCCGGGTGATCCCAAAAAATGATATAAAGAGAAATAAATCAACAAGATGAATATTAAAAAAGAAAAAAAAAATTATCTATCAGTTTGATTTGTCGGCCATCCATCTGCTAGGAATCACGATGTCCGCCCTACATCGTGTTGATTCGTGTTGATTAGCAATGACATGGCGGTCGAATCAGCAACAGTTTGCAACTATGACGATTGTGTTGATGTCAATTGACTGAAAGATTCATTGCAAAAAGTAGCTTTTACTAAATAGTTCTCTCTGTTACTCATGTCATTAGTAACACTATCATTTTTATTATTGCAATTAGTCTCGTGCGACTCTCGTTTCATTTTTTATTTGCTTATTTTGATATATGCTTTTTGTCATGTTATGTGACTCTAATTATGTAATTATGTAAATGGAGTTAATTGCATTGTGATCAAAACAAAAACACATAAACTAGAAGAAATGTAACGTCAACAGATTATTATAATAAAATAACTGGCAAAACACCAAACAATAAGAATGTCAATAATTATGATACATTGATATGATACCGATAATCACATCGATAGTGATAATGATACCAACGATGAGGATGATAACAATGATAGTAACTACACTATGAACAGCACTGTAATGGCATCATCATCAATAGTCATCAACAAACAGCAATTGTTGCACAGACGGCTCTTCAGCTGCAACGCCGGCCACGCTGAGAAAGACAATTCCCTCACCTTTTTCCCTTCGTGTTGAAGTTCGAATGGTAATTAGAGCTTCAATTAGAACTTCGAGCCACTATAAACACTAATCA
>NW_020871302.1:119831-122331 GCF_003789085.1 Penaeus vannamei | reverse complement strand
TCTATTACATCTTGGTGATCGTGAATTCGCATTATAAATATAGTTTGACTTGTTAACTTTTCTCGAGGGGCTAATGAGGAGAAGATGGTGAAAGCTTATTTTTGCGACGGCTTTCAGAAAGGATATTTACTTTGATATTCCATCGAGTTATATTTTGCAACTTTGACGTCACAGCTTTTTATCTGTTATCTTGAACGAGTTTTTGTCTTTTTTCTCCGTAAAAAAAATGTATATTTTTTTATATATACGTGTAAAAAATATATATATATAAAAAGTATAATATATATAAAAAATATATACGTGTAAGTTATAATAAAATATTGACAGAGTTTGTTTTTTTCTCCGTGAAAAAAATTTATTTTTTTTATATTATTCTCGTCTCCTATGCGTAATGTCCTTACACGAGTGAAATCCGGTAGCGTGGCGCATTCCACTTGTAAAGAGTGCGTTCCCAAGCGGATACTTCGTGTTTTTTCTTCTCTCTCTCTCTCTCACTCTCTCTCCTCTCTCTCTCTTCTCTCTCTCTCTCTCTCTCTCTCTCTCTCTCTCTTCTCTCTCTCTCTCTCTCTCTCTCTCTCTCTCTCTCTCTCTCTCTCACTAACGCACTCACTTCCCCTCCCTCCCTCCCTCTCTCTCTCTCTCTCTCTCTCTCTCTCTCTCTTCTCTCTCTCTCTCTCTCATCTATCTATCTATCTATCTATCTATCTTATCTTTCTATCTATCTCGTTCTCTCACTCCCCTTCCCCTCTCTCTCTCTCTCTCCGCTCTCTCTCTCTCTCTCTCTCTCTCTCTCTCTCTCTCTTCTCTCTCTCTCTCTCTTCTCTCTCTCTCTCTCTCTCTCTCTCTCCTCTCTCTCTCTCTCTTTCTCTCTCTACTCTCTCTCTCTCTCTCTCTCTCTCTCTCTCTCTCTCTCTCTCTCGTCTATATATTCTATATATATTATATATATATATATATATATATATATATATATATACTTTCTCCTCACTCCCCTCCCTCTCTCTCTATTTTCTCTCTCTCTATCTCTCTTTCTGTCTCTGTCTCTCTCTCTCTGTCTAAATCCCTCTCTCTCTCTCTCTCTATTTTTTTTCTTTTTTTTTCAAACTTCATAATGTACTATGTTGGCAAACGTACCGCTAATGTTCTTAGTCATAAACCAAAGGAATTCTATTCCCCTTCACTCTTGATTGTCAGCATTAGTATCAGTCCATGCAGAGGTATATTATAGATTATTTTATTTTATTTTCCTGTTCGTCCTCGTATCTGCCACTAAGAATTGTTAAATTGAACTCTGACCCCAGAGAACAGTGCCACGTTATACCATATTAAGTCAAGTTACCTAGTGTCATTATTCCAAGATTCTTATGGTGGTTACCTTCCTCCTGACTTTTATTATCATGTTTTCTCTTTCGTCTCTTCTTCGTAGACTTTGCTATCTATCATTAGATTCATCCCTTTCACGGACTGTTGATGCGGGGAGATAATTCAAGATAAATAATTCTTTTACGAAATGTTTCTGGAGGTATTTTAGATCAGATTTCCAGGCATTGGGTGTGTGCTTAGTGACTACTTTCCTCTAGAAACTTTTGTGCTGAATCTCATCTATTCTGTTTCACACTCGAAAGCTATATCCGCTTCCCTTCGCAGTCTTTTAATGATTAATGTTTTCTTTCTCTATCTGTCTGTCTGTCTGTCTATCTTTCTCTGTTTGTCTTTTTCTCCCTTCCTGTTTTTTTTTCATAGTCGTCTCTCTCTCTCTCTCTCTCGTCTCTCTCTTCTCTCTCTCTCTCTCTCTCTCTCTCTCTCTCTCTCTCTCTCTCTCTCTCTCTCTTCTTCTTCTTCTTCTTCTTCTTCTTCTTTCTTCTCTCCTCTTTTCTTTTTCCTTTTTTCTTTCTTTTCTTTTTTTTATTTTTTTGCAAACTTCATAATGTTACTTTGTTGGCAACATTGTACCGCTAATGTTCTTAGTCATGAAAACCAAAGGAAATTTCTATTCCCCTTCACTCTTGATTGTCAGCATTAGTTAGTATCAGTCCATTCAGAGGTATATTTATAGATTATTTTATTTATATTTTCCTGTTCGTCCTCGTATCTGCCACTAAGAATTGTTAATATGACCTTTGACCCAGAGAACAGTGCCACGTTGTATACCATATTAAGTCAAGTTAAACCTTCGTGTCACATATTCCAAAGATTCTTCATTGGTGCGTTACCCTTCCTCCTGACTTTTTATATCATTGTTTTCTCTTTCGCCTTTTCTTCGTAGACTTTGCTATCTATCATTAGATTCATCCTTTCACGGACTGTTGAGCGGAAGATCATTCAAGATAAATAATCTTTACGAAATGTTTTCTGGAGGTATTTTAGATTCAGATTTCCAGGCATTGGTGTTGTGATGCTTTAGTGACTACTTTCCCTAGAAACTTTTGTGCTGAATCTCATCTATTCTGTTTCACACTCGAAAGTTATATCCGTTTCCCTTCGCAGTCTTTTAATGATT
>NW_020871302.1:112331-117331 GCF_003789085.1 Penaeus vannamei | reverse complement strand
GGGGGGGTGGATGAGAAGGGAGGGGGGGCGGGGGCGGGAGGTGTGGGTGTGTGTGTGGTGTGTGTGTGTGTGTGTTAATGTGTTAGTGTGTGTGTGTGTTGTGTGTGTGTGTGTGTGTGTGTGTGTGTGTGTGTGTGTGTGTGCAGGTTTGAGTTTGCTTCTATGTAAACTGTGCTTCATTTTTTTTTCCTTTTATGCCCTCTCTTCGTCCAGAATGCCCTGGTCTATATTTTCTGGATTAATATTATAACACAATCAATAGCATAACCGTCATGGAAGCCATTACCATACAGGGGTTTCAATATTGTAGCAGATATATTTCTCAGAATAATACGATTCAATTTGTATGACTGTCACAGATGGCATACCCATTTGTCACGGAAGAGGAAAAATGCGGAAAATATCCTTAAATGGAAGCAATATGTGTAAAAAGTTTTTTTTTTCAGAAGAATAAAGGATAGATTGTGATGCACGTCATTATATATCTATCTATCTATCTATCTATCTATCTATCTATCTATATATATATTATATAATATATATATATATATAATATATATATATATATATATATATATATAAAGATTACACAAAAGATTGTTCTGAAGTATGCAGTATAAACTAAAGCAGTTTTTTTTTTATAAAGAATACATTACACGTCACAGGATATAACAATAACAAAATAAAAAGACAATGCAATCTAAAGCATTTTACGAAATATGCAACACAAGAATTCCTCTTTTTTTATAGATACAACAGACCGTTTCAACAAAAGCCTCACCCTTGCCGTCTTCAAAACCTATAACACGTCGATGTTAATCTAATCAACATCATATCTCCATCAAGAATCTTTTCATAATTACACCACGTGACGCCAACACACAACGCGTAAATGTTATCGTACGATCACCCCGTCGCATGTAGCGCTGCCAGACGCCATACAGATCTATTTACTGATGTTATCCCTGCACCATTCCGGGTTATCTGTTTTCGTTATCATATTCATGTTCTTTTATGTTGCATGTCGTTGTTCTTTTAAAGTTTGTTAATGATGTCTTTGTTGTCATATCAATATTCATCATGGTGTTAATAATTTTGATGAAAATGATTGTGATAATGAAGATGATTATAAGGATAACATTGATGACGATGATTATAAAAATGATGGTAATGATGCTGACAAAGCTGATGATGATAATGATACTATCGATAACATTAGTAGTGAGAATGAGAGTAGTAAAATCATTATGATAAAAACAAGGTCAATAACAATGATAATACCAATGATAATAATTATTATGATTATAATGATGATAATGGCAATGATGATAATAATGTTGATAATAACAATGTAATAATGATGTAAAAACTAATGACGATGATAATAGAGATGATACTAATAACAATGATAAAAAATTGACGATAATTATGATAATGTTAATAATAATGAAAATAATGATTATTAACGGCAATGATTATGATAACAAGGATAACAATAATAATGAAAATGATAATGAGAAGGAGGATGATAATAATTATGATAAAAGTAACAACAATATTAATAATGATAACGATAATAATAATGATAATTATAATAATAATGATAATATTATCAATGAATGATAATGATTATGATGATCAAATGAAGATAATGATAACAATAGAAATGATAAAATTAATGATAATAACAATAATGATAATGGTAACAATAATGATAGTGATGATGATAATATTAATTATAATACTGATAATAACATAATATTAATGATGATAATAATGATGATAATGATAACAATAATCATAATGATATTACTATTGCTACTACTACTACCACTACTACTATTAATAATGATAATAATGATAATAACAATGATAATTAACAAGGATAGCAATAATGATAATGTTGATAATAAGGATGATAATGATAACAGTAATGATAATTATGAAAATAATAATAATGATAATGATAAAAATCAACATCAATGATACAAAATATAATAGATGTTAAGGTAACAATATCAATGATGATGATAACAGTAACAATGACAATGATAATATTAATGATAATGATAAAGTAATGATAACTACTATACTATCATTGTTATCGTTATCAGTACAATGATCAGCATTATGATAACAACGATGATAACCATAATAACAATGATGATAACAATAATGGCGATAGAAATAGAAATGGCAGTGATAATAACCACACAACAACAACAGTTAGTAAATCATTGGCCAACGACCCGCGTGTGTTTCCGGCGCAAAGGAGACAAATCACGCTGGCACTTTAATAAAAAATCGGCCACAATCCGCTGTATGTGATATTAATTCCCATTGGAATTTTATATGGGAAATGGATGGGTCGAGCGGGGGTAGGGGGGGCGAGGGGGAGGGGGAGGGGAGGGAGGGAGCGGGAGGGGAGGGGGGCAAGGGGGGAGGGAGGGAGGAGGGGGCGAGAGGGGCGAGGGGAGGGAGGGGAGGGGAGGGGAGGGGGCGAGAGGAGGGGAGGGCGAGTGGAGGGGAGGGGAGGGGGAGGGGAGGGGAATTCGGTCCGGCTTGTGCTACTGTATTCCAAGCCGGTTGGTTTACTCGTCTATACATATACACATATGAGGGCGGATGGGAACGTATGTGTATATGCTGGCGCGCGGGGGACACGCCAGTGCGTGGGTCTGTGTATATACAGGCACGCGTGTGTGTATGCACCTTGGACACACACATGCACGTGTCTATATATATAGTACAGATATAGGTATGTGTATATAAAGAGACGAAAGAAAGGACACATACATATACATAACTTATGCATACATTACCCGTGCATCTTAGACATTTAGACATCCAGACACGTACACAGAGACACATGTACATATACAATCACCTTCAAATACACACACACAAACTATATACGCTTATAAACATTGTTATTCATTCTACCTCTCCTGAAATAAATGACATGCAAAAGGAAGAATTAGAATAAATTTATAAAGATGAGACTAAATGATGAGGGAAAAAGAAGTACTTGTCTATTACCTTTTTTGGATGTACAATATTACATACATTCACGTGAAATCTTGTAAAATTTGTTAATGTAGAATATAATGGCAGGACGATCTTAGTCTATGTTGATTATGTAGGAATATTCTTAAAAGATCCTAATCATAATAAATCAATAAAATAAATCAATAAAATAAAATGAAATAAAATAAAATGAAATAAAATAAAATAAAATGAAATAAAAATAAAATGAAATGAAATGAAATGAAATAAAATAAAATAAATAAAATAAAATAAAAATAATAATAAAAAATAAAATAAAATAAAATAAAACAAAATAGAATAAAATAAATAAAATGAAATAAAATAAGATAAAATAAAATAAAATAATAAAATAAAATAAAATAAAATAAAAATAAGATAAAATAAATCAATAAAATTTAAAATCAAGATCCTATCTATAGTATTTATAAAATGAACAATAGGGTTCCAAACTCTCATACGTGTAGAGAAAGTAGTCAGCTGAAAATCAACGAGAAATTTGCTAAAAGGATAGAATAAATTTGTGTATGTTACAAAGTGCCAATATTGCTTAAACGATATATAAGGACTGGGTAAAAAAAAAAAAAAAAAAAAAAAAAAGTGTAAATTTAAGTGTACGGAGAAAATGAAAGTGTTATGAGAATTCCCACAATACGAGAACCCAAATCTCACCACAATAGCAGCGCAAAAGACCCCCCTCCAACCCCCACCTCCACCACCTCCCAAAAAAAGACGACCCCCCAAAAAAAAAAATGAAACACACAAACACAAATACGAAACAACCCCCAACCCCTCCCCCCAAAAAATAATAATAATATAGAAAAAAAAAATAATGATAATAATGATAATAGATAAATAGATAAAAATAAAACAATAATAATAATAAAGATAATGATAATAGAATAAAATGAGAATAATAAATAAATAAATAAATAAATAGAATAAATAAACAAATAAATACATAAAAATAAATAACAAAAACAAACAAACAAACAACGAACGCACGAAATCCGACACACGAGAAACACGCGCGCCCGCCGAAACATCTCCCCCCCCCCCTCCCACCCACCCCCCTTCCACCCCCCTCCCACCCACCCCCCTTCCCACCCCTCTCCCACCACCACCACCACCCCATATCCGTGCAAATTCCGCCGAGTAGACTTCATTCACACTCCCTCACTCCCTCGCCAATGATTAATGAAAACGCGGCGGCAGAGTCATCATCACCATCAGATCCACACCATCGCCGCACTGTTTGTTGACATTGCCGCAGCCGACACAATTTGTTGGGACGCTCGCCAGCTCCGTGTCACTTCCCTGCCATTTTGCGGGCCGTGGGGGAGAGATTGGTGAGGAAGGGGGGAGGGAAGGAGGGGAAGGAAGGGAAGAAGGGAGAAGAGGAAGAGGAAAGAGGAAATGGGGGAATAAGGGAAAAGGGAGGATGGGGGGAAGGAGGAAAGAAGGAGAAAGGGGAGGAGGGAAAAAGGGGAAATAAGGAAGGAGGGGAAGAGGAAGAAGGGGGAAAGAGGGAAGAAGAAAGAGAAAGGGGAGGAGGGAGAAGGGCAAAGAGGAAGAAGAAAAAGGGGAAGAGGGAGGAGGGAAAAAGGGGAAATAAGGAAGGGGAAAGAGAAGAAAAAATAGGGGGAAAGGAAGGGAAAGAAGGGAGAAAGGGGAGGGAGGAGGGGAAAAAGAAGAAAAAAAAAGGGGAAGATGGAAAGAGAGAAAGAGGAGAAGGGAGATGAAGAAAGAGGAAGACGAATATGAGGAGGAAGAAGAAGAAGGAGGGGAAGCAAGGGAAGAGGGAAAAAAGGGAAAGATGAATAAGATAAAGGGCAAGAGGGAAGGGGAAAGAAGGAGAAGGAGGAAGAAGAGGGTAACAAAGGAGAAAGAGGAAGAGGGAGAAGAAAAGGGTAAAATGGAAGGGAAAAGAAGAAGAAAGTGGAAAAGGATGAAGA
>NW_020871302.1:104831-107331 GCF_003789085.1 Penaeus vannamei | reverse complement strand
ACAAAGAGAAAATCAAAGAGAAAGGGAGAGAAAGAATAAAAAATAAACTCAACGCAATCCTAAGCCGACTCTGAGAAGGGGAAGTGGAAGAAAGAAAGAAAGGGAGGAATGAGAAAAGGAAGAAAAGGCGAGAAACGGGAGGGAGAGAAGGAAAAGAAGGAGAGGATGGAAAGGAAGAGCAGGAAGGGGAGAGAGGAAGGAAGAGAGGGAAGAAGATGAAGAGAAAGAGGAGGAGGGGGAGGGCGAAAAGGAGGAAGGGAAGGGAAGGAGGAGAGGGAATGAAGGGGAGGAAGAGAAGGAGGGGAAGGAAAGAAGGAAGGAAGGAAGGGGAGGAAGAGGACGAAAGGAAAGGATATAAGGAAGAAGCGAGAAAAGGAGGAAGAGGAGAAAGGAGAGGATGTGAGAGGAAGGAGGAGGGCGACAAGACAGAAGGAGAGAGGAGAAAGAGAAAGGGGAAATGGAGAAGGGAGGATGAGAGAAGAAGAAAAAAAAGTAAAGAGGAGGATGATAGAAGAAGAAAAAAAATAAAAATAAAAGAGGAAGAGAAGTAAAGGGAGGAGGAAGGGAAGGGAGGAAAGGGAGGGCAAGCGATCTCCTTAATGTCTACCTGAAAGTCTATTACGGTCTTGCCTTCCCCTACTTCGCCTTTTTAAGCAAAACCCAAACTTCAAGCAAGACAAATTCCTTATATTGAAAAAAGCAACAAACTTTAAACAAAAACAAACACACAAAAAAATAATGAATTCCTTATATCGAAAAAAATCAACAAACTTTAAACAAAAACAAACACACACAAAAAAATAAAAATAATGACCATCAATTACCCACGAATTTTCTTTTTCATTTTTCCCCTACCCGCCATTTTGGTAATTAAAACGAGCCACGTGCTTTAAGAAGAAAAAATCGTAATTAACTGCGCTTTCAAGCAAACTTCCGCCGCTCTTCAAACAACCTAAGAAAACACAAAGGAAAAAAGTCTTAATTTGTTTACGTAAATCAAGAATTCGAATTTTCTTCTACAACAATAGCAGTATGAAGTTAGAGACAAAAATGTAGGCTGTTGCTACCCTAAGTCTGTATGTAGTGTTACAAGCTATTGGGCCTATGTAGAGTCACGGATCATTGTAGGCCTATGTAGAGTCACTGACTATCGTAGGCCTATTTAGAGTCACGGACTATTGGCTATGAGTCAAGGATATCGTAGGCCTATTTAGAGTTACCTATGTAGAGTCACGGACTATCGTAGGCCTGTTTAGAGTCACGGACTATTGGGCCTATGTAGAGTCAAGGACTATCGTAGGCCTATTTAGAGTTACGGGCTTCTATGTAGAGTCACGGACTATCGTAGGCCTATTTGGGTCACGGGCTATTGAGCTATGTAGAGTCACGGACTATTGCCTATGTAGGCCTATGTAGAATCACAGTCTATTCGCGCTATATAGAGTAGGCTACATGTAGAGTCACGGGCTAGAAGGCCTTTGTACAGTCGCGGGCTATCACAGGCCTATGTAGAGTCATGTCCGATCATAGGCCTATTTAGAATCATATATATAAGTCGTTTCATTTTGGTGTTTACATTTTTCAAAATATGTTTTCATAAAATTTGACTCATGGCTATACTGCACGTTATTTTTTTCTGTTTAATATCATTCACTGAAATAATGATAAACAGGTAAAGATGAGGTATATGATGGTGATGATGATGATGATGATGGTGATGATGGTGGTGGGTATGGTGTGGTGTGGTTGATGATGATGATGATGATGGTGGTGGTGTGACGATAATGATGATATTGATTAATTATAATGATATATAATAACAATGAATAATAATAATAATAATAATAATAATAATAAATAATAATAATAATAATAATAATAATAAACAGTAACAAGAACAACAAAAAAAGAATAAAAAGAAAAAAAAAAGAAAAAGAAAATACAGCAAATCACACAGAAGCTTACATTTCGAAAAAAAAAAAAAAAAAAAACATTTTTTAATTGAAGGGCCTTTTTGTGGGTGGGAGGGGGGGGGTACTGTCCGGGAGTAAGGGAAGATGGGGAAGAAAGAGGGAGGGAGAGGGAGTGGAAGGGAGTGGGAGGGAGGGGAAGGGGACGGGAGTAGAGGGAAGGGGAGTGGGAAGGGAGAGGGGAGAGGGGAGGAGGGAGGGAGGGAGTGGAGGGGAGTGGAGGGAGTGGAGGAGGGAGGGAGAGGGATTGGGAGGAAGGGAAGGGGGGGAGGAGAATCGAAAAGGGAGAAGGGAGGAGGTAGAGGAGGAGGAGGGGGGCTATTTGGGAGAGTATAGGAGGGAGAGGAGGTAGAAGGAAGGGGGAAGAGGAGGGAGGGGAGAGGGTTGGGGAAATAGGGGACAGGCGAGGAGGAGGAGGGGAGGGGAAGGGGGGAGCGGACTCTGTCCCGAGTGTATAGGAGAGAAAAAAAAGAAAGGAAGGGAGGAGGAAGGGAGGGGGAGGAAGAGGAGGAAGGAGGGTCATCCATCAC
>NW_020871302.1:84831-89831 GCF_003789085.1 Penaeus vannamei | reverse complement strand
TAAAAAATATCCTCAAAAATAAAAAGACCGGCTAAGACACTAATAGTATCAAAATAAAAAAAAAATAGAAAAGAAAACCACACACGCGGCATCACCTTGTTAGTAAACAAAGGCAGCGTGACAGAAAAACCGCCGGCATTTCAACGCAGGAGAGAGCATGAAGTACACACCCACAGCCGATAAACAGGTTCCCAAAGCCACTAATGGGGATGAAAAAGATAAGGTACGAGTAGATATGTGATTGTTTTAATGTTGAGGGTGGGAATGTATGATGTTAAAGAAGAGAAATGAGATTTGTAAGAGATGTTTATATATGAGGCTGTTGTCAGGCAGATGTCCAGGTGTGGAATGCAGGCTTGGGTACACAGATGGAGCACCGGAATTCCTCGATTTGTTGGACTTTTTCTTATAACGATGTGAAATGAGGTATCTGTGACATGACACTTACTTCCGTATCTGTGACATGACACTTACTTCCTTATTAGGTACAACCCTTCTTTTTTCCTGATTTGTTAGGAGATGAGAGGTTTAACCGTATCAAAGCTAATCTAGGTCTACTTGAAATATAACTTTAAAAATGATTATGAATTCATAGATCTATTGGTTCCTTTTACTTTTTAACAGGGACTGCATATTTATTAAAAACTGAAAGCTTATTTTATAAATAAAAGGCCCTAATGTTAACGACATTGTTACAAACAAACTGTGTATGATGATGTCTACGTATGATAATCATAGTTCACATCGACCAGGTGTTTATATTGGCCATGATAGCAGGAGGGGGTGTGGACTTTGTTTTTATTATAATATTTGAATTCAGTCTGAAATTATTGCAAGTGTTTGAACATGTTTAGAAGACCTCTGCATGTGTGTCACTAGCTTTCTACCATTCATCACAGCCTTGTCACCTGTTGGTGCTCGGACAAAGACCAAAAAACCCCCCACCATGTATTTTCTGGCAAGATAGAACTTGAAGACCAGCCAGATAATTTATCATCAAATAAGGAACCAATCCAAGCTCAGTCTTGGCAGAATATATATCGCATAGGTTTGTTTATCTTCTGCATGTCAAAAGATTGGTTGTTGCTTATTTTTATATAGAGCTGTATGATTATGAGGAAGATCTGTTTTGAAAGCTACTGCAAAAGTCTTTTGCACATTTGTCCTGGTATATACCATCCCCTGTTGTCTCCCCATAAAAGAGCTGAAGCAGATTCCATCCCCTATATATAGTATTTAAGCCTATTCTTTTATGCAGCATTATCACAGCTGATTGGTGTTAGAAGCTTTTTTTTTTTACCTGGAAATGTAAATGGTATACATCATGTGTTTGATGTACCTTTACAGTTGAATTATTATTGGTTATATAGGTAAAGCTTGCCTTCCGTTTGATCTTTGGATACCCATGTATGACTGGTTCTTGTTTTTATTGTTTTTTGTTGTATTTTGATTGTTCATACCAGATGATGCATTCATTTTACATAATAGCCATTGAAAATAAGAATCAGCTTTAATCATCAGTATATGTATATGTTTATCTATTCTCCACCATCATCTCTTTACAGCATATAAGAACCAACTTTTGCATGGAAGGCTGTGTTCGGATATGATTTTTAATGTGATGAATCTACATTATTTCAGACAGTGGTGGAAGGGAGTGGCAAGCTCGACTTTGGAGAGTATGAGCTTGAACTTTGGGATCTGAGGTGAATTTATATATATGCATTTTTTTTCTCAATTTCTTTTCTGATTGATTGTTTCTTTAAGGTGAATGTAACAGAAAGAGAAACCTTTTTAGTAGCTATGCAAAGATGATCCTGTTAATTTATGATAGTTAATTTCTTACTTTATAAGAGGATTAAACCTGTTCAATTTTTACATAGAACTATTTAAAGATCAATTTGTATAGTGTCTGTCTGTTATACAAGTTCAGTTGCTTATTCCATGAATACTACTTGCAGGTATAACTCTATGCTTCAAGGACACGTCAAGAAAATGCAGGGTGGACGGAATAACAGTAAATCATGGTTGTGCGATTGGCTCAGACCCATGTGCCTGCCAATAACAATCATCGTCACATTGTCAATGCTGATTGTTGTGGTAGCCATACTGGATGACAATGTGACAAACAACGAGGCCAAGCAGTTGAATTGTAATAAGTGCAGGTTGGTTGAAATTATGTTTCCATGTCTGTGAATTGTAATTTGTACTATCTGTTTTGTCTTATGAATATATGTGTATGTATATTGATTTGAAGTGTTCTGTATTTTTGTAATAGCTTAATAATTTAGAAATGAGTCATGGATAAGGTATATATATGAGATACATCATGTATTTACTTTGCTGATTAATGATAATGTTAACCCAATGCTGACAGGAAAATGTTTTGTTCACTTTAGTATTGTTTTGTCAAATATTTTTGTACGTAGATGGATCTGCCAATACATAGCACAAAGGAGTCCTTGAAACAGCAAGAAAATGCTTTTTTTTTCATTACTAACAGCAGTATTAAATACTAGAAAATATTATCGAAAATCAAGGAAAAGGGTAAACAGGTGAGGCAAGTACTTCATCTAACTGGCTCATTGGTGACTTAGTACTTGTGGAGCCATCTATATGTAAAAACAATTTCTAAATTAAACACAAAGGGGGCATGGCATGTATGCACATGCCATCCCCAATGTTAAGTGGTTAATGTAGGTAAGAGTGGTTTGGCAGAGACTTGTGGTTAATGCAATATATATTTTATAGATAACTTGTTAATGGGTTTATCTAGGAAGCAGTAAGATGTAAATTTAAGTTGATAAGTTTAGATTGTTTCAAAATCGTAACGACTTTCTGTCAGCCAAGGTAGAATTATTTGATAAGGATTTAAACATTATTAGAAGCTAGCTTTTTTTAAAATTCAGGTTTCTATAATGTATGTTTTTTTTCCTCCAGTTTCCAGTTGGTTGAGAGCATCCCGGAGAACCTGACATACACACCTGGGAGTGTGCGTTATCCAAGTATCTACAATGCATGGGTTACTCTCATCAACAGTGCAGAAACCTCCATCGATATTGCGGCCTTCTATTGGACGCTCTTGTCTGTGGATGTTGGAAAGAAGCCCCATCCATCTGCTTGGGAAGGAGAGGATGTCTTGCATCGTCTTAATGTCACTGGTTAGTATAAGCATTTTAAGATGGACTGTTCTGAAATATTTGACATTCTTCTGGTTACTTGCTAAGGTGTTGAGAATTGGCACTGATTTATTTCCATGCAGAATATGTGCATTTTTTTTAAGGTTATTAAATGTATCAAAGGGATAAAAAGGGATACACTTATGTATATGCATATATACATATTTATAGTGCATACATAAACATAGAACATAATGATTTAGGTATTTTTGTTTTAACCAGTATTAATTTTATATAATGTTAACACAGTGCTATCAGGTATTACATGTAAATACATGCCATGCCTACTGTAAATTCAGCTTATTAATTCTCTTTACACATAGATGGCCCTGCAAGTGCTTTGTCACCAAAGAATCAGATATTTGTACTACCTATCACACCTGTTTGTCTTTGATTTTTGAAATATCATTTTTTATTTTAATTGCTATTAGTTTTGTTAATAACCTTTATGATGATCATAATGTCAGTAATAATAATTATAACATTGATGGTGGTAGCATTAGAAAGGAAAGCATTTTTCTCAAGACTTAGGGAAAAGAGAAATCAGGTGAGGCCAGTAGGTGTACTAAATGACTTCATGGTGGCTGAGCAATGGTAAAACCATCTATGTGTTGGCATTTTTCACAAAACAAAACAAAAAAGAACATATTCCCAGCAGCATTGAGGTAATCTTGTAATTTGATGTGATACATATTCTTTTTCTCTCCCTTCAGGTCAACGCCCAAATATAGCAATTAGAATAGCTCAGAATGCACCATCAAGAGTGTCTCCGCAGCGTGACAGTGCAATGCTGGCAGAGGCTGGGGCAGCAGAGGTATTGTTTTGGGCTTATTTAATTGTGCAAATGTTATAGTATGACGATAATATTGATGATTAGGGTATTATTATTTTATTATTGTTGTTATTCTAATTTTTTTTCTGTTATTAGTTTTGTTGTATTGATGCTGTTTGTCTTTCTCTTTTATGCAAGGTCATCTGGCTCTCTTTTTATTTATTTTTTACTTATTTTTTTACTTTTATAATTAGGTTTTGTATTAGGATTTTACATTGAATAAAAGAAACGTAAGTAAGATTAAAAAAAAAAAAACATTTACACTATTGAAAAAATATTGATACAGAGGTTTTTGTTCTTAGTATAGTCAAATATAGATAGTGCTTAAATAGAAATAGATTTCTAAATATATTGCTCTATATTGTTGAATATATGTAGATTTCTAAGTATATTGTTCTCTATCACTGAATGTAGATAGATTTTCAAATATTTTGATCTCTATTACTGCTGTCAGTACATGAAAGTCATCCCCAGGTTCGAAGTGTGAATTTCTCACATTTAATGGGTGCTGGCGTTCTGCATACAAAGATGTGGATCGTTGATGGCAAACACATTTATCTCGGAAGTGCAAATATGGATTGGCGATCCCTGACACAGGTAGGCAGAAGAGCCTTGCCTTGAATGTGTTAATAGTTTTGTTTTTTTATCTATTAATATTTTTCTTGTGGTTATATTGGATTTTATAAAATGTGGTCATTTTGTTTTTGTGTTGTTGTTTTTTTATAATGTCTTTTGGATTTACAGGTCAAGGAAGTTGGTATCTTGATTACAAATTGCTCGTGCTTGGCTGAAGACATGAGCAAGATCTTTGAGGTAATAGTGTTAGCAAAGAAAAGTTTGTTGTTTGATAGATTTGCTGTAATTAACTCTTAACAGAATGAAAAGGCATTAAAAGTATACAAGAAATTTTGAGTTGTAAATATATTTCATCAGGTATACTGGCAATTGGGCAAGAAAGGAGCGGAGATTCCTGCTGTTTGGCCTCGCGA
>NW_020871302.1:64831-69831 GCF_003789085.1 Penaeus vannamei | reverse complement strand
CATTCAAAAACATCTAAACTTATTTTCTTTAACAATAAAAAACAGTCTACTTCCCTCCAAACACACAGAAAATCTATTTTAACTGTAAAAAATATCCTCAAAAATAAAGACCGGCTAAGACACTAATAGTATCAAAATAAAAAAATAGAAAGAAAACCACACACGCGCATCACCTTGTTAGTAAACAAAGCGCAGCGTGACAGAAAAACCGCCGGCATTTCAACGCAGGAGAGAGCATGAAGTACACACCCACAGCCGATATAACAGGTTCCCAAAGCCACTAATGGGGATGAAAAAGATAAGGTACGAGAGTAGATATGTGATTGTTTTAATGTTGAGGGTGGGAATGTTTGATGTTAAAGTAGAGAAATGAGATTTGTAAGAGATGTTTATATGTGAAGCTGTTGTCAGGCAGATGTCCAGGTGTGGAATGCAGGCTTGGGTACACAGATGGAGCACCGGAATTCCTCGATTTGTTGGACTTTTCTTATAACGATGTGAAATGAGGTATCTGTGACATGACACTTACTTCCGTATCTGTGACATGACACTTACTTCCTTATTAGGTACACACCCTTCTTTTTTCCTGATTTGTTAGGAGATGAGAGGTTATAACCGTATCAAAGCTAATCTAGTCTACTTGAAATATAACTTTAAAAATGATTATGAATTCATAGATCTATTGGTTCCTTTTACTTTTTAACAGGGACTGCATATTTATTAAAAACTGAAAGCTTATTTTATAAATAAAAGGCCCTAATGTTAACGACATTGTTACAAACAAACTGTGTATGATGATGTCTACGTATGATAATCATAGTTCACATCGACCAGGTGTTTATATTGGCCATGATAGCAGGAGGGGGTGTGGACTTTGTTTTTATTATAATATTTGAATTCAGTCTGAAATTATTGCAAGTGTTTGAACATGTTTAGAAGACCTCTGCATGTGTGTCACTAGCTTTCTACCATTCATCACAGCCTTGTCACCTGTTGGTGCTCGGACAAAGACCAAAAAACCCCCCACCATGTATTTTCTGGCAAGATAGAACTTGAAGACCAGCCAGATAATTTATCATCAAATAAGGAACCAATCCAAGCTCAGTCTTGGCAGAATATATATCGCATAGGTTTGTTTATCTTCTGCATGTCAAAGATTGCCATTGTGCAGTTGCTTAACATTACATTTATATTTATAGAGCTGTATGATTATGAGGAAGATCTGTTTTGAAAGCTACTGCAAAAGTCTTTTGCACATTTGTCCTGGTATATACCATCCCCTGTTGTCTCCCCATAAAAGAGCTGAAGCAGATTCCATCCCCTATATATAGTATTTAAGCCTATTCTTTTTGCAGCATTATCACAGCTGATTGGTGTTAGAAGCTTTTTTTTTTACCTGGAAATGTAAATGGTATACATCATGTGTTTGATGTACCTTTACAGTTGAATTATTATTGGTTATATAGGTAAAGCTTGCCTTCCGTTTGATCTTTGGATACCCATGTATGACTGGTTCTTGTTTTTATTGGTTTTTGTTGTATTTTGATTGTTCATACCAGATGATGCATTCATTTTACATAATAGCCATTGAAAATAAGAATCAGCTTTAATCATCAGTATATGTATATGTTTATCTATTCTCCACCATCATCTCTTTACAGCATATAAGAACCAACTTTTGCATGGAAGGCTGTGTTCGGATATGATTTTTAATGTGATGAATCTACATTATTTCAGACAGTGGTGGAAGGGAGTGGCAAGCTCGACTTTGGAGAGTATGAGCTTGAACTTTGGGATCTGAGGTGAATTTATATATATGCATTTTTTTCTCAATTTCTTTTCTGATTGATTGTTTCTTTAAGGTGAATGTAACAGAAAGAGAAACCTTTTTAGTAGCTATGCAAAGATGATCCTGTTAATTTATGATAGTTAATTTCTTACTTTATAAGAGGATTAAACCTGTTCAATTTTTACATAGAACTATTTAAAGATCAATTTGTATAGTGTCTGTCTGTTATACAAGTTCAGTTGCTTATTCCATGAATACTACTTGCAGGTATAACTCTATGCTTCAAGGACACGTCAAGAAAATGCAGGGTGGACGGAATAACAGTAAATCATGGTTGTGCGATTGGCTCAGACCCATGTGCCTGCCAATAACAATCATCGTCACATTGTCAATGCTGATTGTTGTGTGTAGCCATACTGGATGACAATGTGACAAACAACGAGGCCAAGCAGTTGAATTGTAATAAGTGCAGGTTGGTTGAAATTATGTTTCCATGTCTGTGAATTGTAATTTGTACTATCTGTTTTGTCTTATGAATATATGTGTATGTATATTGATTTTGAAGTGTTCTGTATTTTTGTAATAGCTTAATAATTTAGAAATGAGTCATGGATAAGGTATATATATGAGATACATCATGTATTTACTTTGCTGATTAATGATAATGTTAACCAATGCTGACAGGAAAATGTTTTGTTCACTTTAGTATTGTTTTGTCAAATATTTTTGTACGTAGATGGATCTGCCAATACATAGCACAAAGGAGTCCTTGAAACAGCAAGAAAATGCTTTTTTTTTCATTACTAACAGCAGTATTAAATACTAGAAAATATTATCGAAAATCAAGGAAAAGGGTAAACAGGTGAGGCAAGTACTTCATCTAACTGGCTCATTGGTGACTTAGTACTTGTGGAGCCATCTATATGTAAAAACAATTTCTAAATTAAACACAAAGGGGGCATGGCATGTATGCACATGCCATCCCCAATGTTAAGTGGTTAATGTAGGTAAGAGTGGTTTGGCAGAGACTTGTGGTTAATGCAATATATATTTTATAGATAACTTGTTAATGGGTTTATCTAGGAAGCAGTAAGATGTAAATTTAAGTTGATAAGTTTAGATTGTTTCAAAATCGTAACGACTTTCTGTCAGCCAAGGTAGAATTATTTGATAAGGATTTAAACATTATTAGAAGCTAGCTTTTTTTAAAATTCAGGTTTCTATAATGTATGTTTTTTTTTTCCAGTTTCCAGTTGGTTGAGAGCATCCCGGAGAACCTGACATACACACCTGGGAGTGTGCGTTATCCAAGTATCTACAATGCATGGGTTACTCTCATCAACAGTGCAGAAACCTCCATCGATATTGCGGCCTTCTATTGGACGCTCTTGTCTGTGGATGTTGGAAAGAAGCCCCATCCTCTGCTTGGGAAGGAGAGGATGTCTTGCATCGTCTTAATGTCACTGGTTAGTATAAGCATTTTAAGATGGACTGTTCTGAAATATTTGACATTCTTCTGGTTACTTGCTAAGGTGTTGAGAATTGGCACTGATTTATTTCCATGCAGAATATGTGCATTTTTTGTTAGGTTATTAAATGTATCAAAGGGATAAAAAGGGATACACTTATGTATATGCATATATACATATTTATAGTGCATACATAAACATAGAACATAATGATTTAGGTATTTTTGTTTTAACCAGTATTAATTTTATATAATGTTAACACAGTGCTATCAGGTATTACATGTAAATACATGCCATGCCTACTGTAAATTCAGCTTATTAATTCTCTTTACACATAGATGGCCCTGCAAGTGCTTTGTCACCAAGAATCAGATATTTGTACTACCTATCACACCTGTTTATCTTTGATTTTTGAAATATCATTTTTTTTTTAATTGCTATTAGTTTTGTTAATAACCTTTATGATGATCATAATGTCAGTAATAATAATTATAACATTGATGGTGGTAGCATTAGAAAGGAAAGCATTTTTCTCAAGACTTAGGGAAAAGAGAAATCAGGTGAGGCCAGTAGGTGTACTAAAGGACTTCATGGTGGCTGAGCAATGGTAAAACCATCTATGTGTTTGGCATTTTTCACAAAACAAAACTAAAAAAGAACATATTCCCAGCAGCATTGAGGTAATCTTGTAATTTGATGTGATACATATTCTTTTTCTCTCCCTTCAGGTCAACGCCCAAATATAGCAATTAGAATAGCTCAGAATGCACCATCAAGAGTGTCTCCGCAGCGTGACAGTGCAATGCTGGCAGAGGCTGGGCAGCAGAGGTATTGTTTTGGGCTTATTTAATTGTGCAAATGTTATAGTATGATGATAATATTGATGATTAGGGTATAATATTTTTATTATTGTTGTTATTCTAATTTTATTTCTGTTATTAGTTTTGTTGTATTGATGCTGTTTGTCTTTCTCTTTTATGCAAGGTCATCTGGCTCTCTTTTTATTTATTTTTTACTTATTTTTTTACTTTTATATTAGGTTTTGTATTAGGATTTACATTGAATAAAAGAAACGTAAGTAAGATAAAAAAAAAAACATTTACACTATTGAAAAAATATTGATACAGAGGTTTTTGTTCTTAGTATAGTCAAATATAGATAGTGCTTAAATAGAAATAGATTTCTAAATATATTGCTCTATATTGTTGAATATATGTAGATTTCTAAGTATATTGTTCTCTATCACTGAATGTAGATAGATTTTCAAATATTTTGATCTCTATTACTGCTGTCAGTACATGAAAGTCATCCCCAGGTTCGAAGTGTGAATTTCTCACATTTAATGGGTGCTGGCGTTCTGCATACAAAGATGTGGATCGTTGATGGCAAACACATTTATCTCGGAAGTGCAAATATGGATTGGCGATCCCTGACACAGGTAGGCAGAAGAGCCTTGCCTTGAATGTGTTAATAGTTTTTTGTTTTTTTGTCTATTAATATTTTTTCTTGTGGTTATATTGGATTTTATAAAATGTGGTCATTTTGTTTTGTGTTGTTGTTTTTTTTATAATGTCTTTTGGATTTACAGGTCAAGGAAGTTGGTATCTTGATTACAAATTGCTCGTGCTTGGCTGAAGACATGAGCAAGATCTTTGAGGTAATAGTGTTAGCAAAGAAAAGTTTGTTGTTTGATAGATTTGCCGTAATTAACTCTTAAAACAGAATGAACAGCTATTAAAAGT
>NW_020871302.1:57331-59831 GCF_003789085.1 Penaeus vannamei | reverse complement strand
TACATAATTCATAATCAATAATTTATCAAGTGTTCATACATATTTTGAATTCATGAATATATACCACTTTTCATTGTATATGGATACATATCGTTTATGTTGTACTAATCAATATCAATTTTTTTTATAATAAAGGATTGTATTAGCAAATGGAAAATACTCAATTTTAAGATTTGTGTAATGAATTAAGTAGAAAAAGGGCTAGTATTTAATTGCTTTCATTGGAATTTACTATAATTTGTTAACATGACTCTTTAAGTGCAAAGTAATGTCAAAATTGAAGCTTAAATTTAATTAACCCAATGTCAAGGGGAAAATGTCATGTTAACTTTAGTATTGTTTTGTTAAATTTTTCTCTACGTAGATGGCCCTTCCCGTGCTTAGCCACAAAGAAGTCAATTGATAGACCTTGTGACCTCACCTTTCCTTGAAATAGCAGAAAAACCCTTTTTTAGCTAATGCTATCAATATTGACAGTTATTTTTATTGTAAACAATATAATTACTCTATTGTTATTGACATTACTAAACAGCAGTATTAAACACTTGAATTTTTTTTCGAAAATCAAGGAAAAGGGTAAACAGGTGAGAGATAGTTCTTGTAATTGGCTCATTGGTGACTTAGTACTTGTGGAGCCATCTATATATAAAAACAATTACTAAATTAAACACACATAATAGGCATGGCATGTATGCACATGCCATCCCGGCACCAAGTGGTTAATATCATATATATTTTACAGTGTATATATTTTTATAATAAGAATGTACTCCATTCAGAAGTTTGTCTTTGTGAAATATTCATTACCATTGTAATCATTTTATAAGAATAAACAGGATAACTGTCTATGACAGATTTTTATTTGCCTGTTTATGGACTTGCACAGTGTTATTATACTTATTTAGAAAAAAGTATTATAACCATATTGTATTTTGAGTTTGAATCTTTATGATGATTATTATTTTTTTATCTACATTGTTTTTAATAGTCTTTTATTATGTTTAGGAATATATTCATCACTTAATTTAGGGAACCCATGAATAGATGGATTGCAACTCGTTTACTAATTATCAATTACAGAAATCAATGTAAATAACTAATGTCATTGAATAAACTGAAGTAAAAGCTGGAAGAATATTTTTAAAAACTTTAGCTCAGATTTAGTAGTGAGAGTCACTGTAGAGTGAATTTAAATAAAGGAAAGTTGTGTCGTCATACACCTTAGTAGCATATCTAGTTTCAAATACTGATGCAGGAAATTTATATCTATTGATTTTGTTCTTGGTTTCAAGACATTGTACTGCTGGAAAGGATGTTTTCAATACAATTGAAATAGTGGAAAGAGACGAGAGCGAGACCGAGAGAGAGAGAGAGAGAATGAGCGAGACCGAGACCGAGACCGAGACCGAGAAGGGAGAGGAGAGGAGAGGGAGAAGGGGGAGAAAAGAGAAGAGAGAGAAACAGATAGACAAGACAGACAATGGGAGAGCAAGGTCAAGATAGCATATATCTATAATCATAATATAATAGTGATAATGATGGTAATAATTAGTGATGATAATTACAAAAATGATAAAAGCCGTAGTAATAGTGTTGAATATTTGATGAATGATGATTGATGATAATGATAAGAGAGAGAAAGAGAGACAGACAGCCAGGCAGGAAGAAAGAGGTAGAGACAGAGCGAAAGGCAGAGATTAGGAGAAAATGAGGGAATTAAAGTAAGAAAGAGGGAAAAACCAAGACCGTCCAAATAGAATCTCACCTTTATTCCTTCCTGGAAAAATTAGACACTTGTTCTGAAGTTTTCAAAGTCGTTGATTTCAGACGCCGTTTTCTTTCAAGTGCGTGGAGAGGGGGAGACTGCATTCTTATTGCTTTGATCAAATCTATCTTTTATCTCAGGATTATATACTGTTATGATGAGGAAGCTTAAGAGGGAGCGAGCAGGAAGTTGAGAATCAGATTTAGTTAGAAAAGAGAATAGGGGTATTAATAAAACATTCTTTTCAATAGAAAGAATTTGTCAAGGGAGCGTGACTATAAAAGACATTCTTAAAAAAAAAAAAAAAAAAAAATACTAAAAGCAAGCCTTGAATAGAAAACAGAGGTTTAACACCCACGAGGCGACAGGAACAAAATCGACTAATCAGGCTGTCTCTCTTAGCTTAAAATTACTTCCCCTTTTAAAAAAATGACCGTTTTTAAGAGCATTTAAGCCTGATTGGTCCTCTTTTTTATTTCTTTTCAAATCGTGAAGGCTTCATCCCCTCTATTCGGTCTGCTCTGTCTGTCCTCTGTCTGTCTCTCTCTCTCTCTCTCTTCCTTATCCCTCTCCCTCTCTCTCTCTTCTCTCCTCTCTCTCTCTCTCTCTCTCTCTCTTCTCTCTCTCTCTCTCTCTCCTCCTCTCTCTCTTCTCTCTCTCTCTCTCTCTCTCCGTCTCCCTCCTCCTCCCTCCCCCTCCCTCCCTCCCTCCCTTCCTCCCTCCTCCCACCCCATT
>NW_020871302.1:50343-52843 GCF_003789085.1 Penaeus vannamei | reverse complement strand
CTCTCTAATGAACTGATTATTTTACATTAGTATTACTAATATCTTTTGGTGGAGTTCATTCAAATGAGTTACACAGATCAATCATAGTCTCTTTATGTTTTCAGATGAAACTATTCTGAACTGGATGCTGTAAAAAAAGAAGAAAAAAATTCACAAAGATTTTGCCAGTTGTTAAATGGAAGAGATGTCTTTAATCTAACTTACCAATATCCAGGATAATGATTAAGATGAATAGCTTTCCAGATGATAAAATCACTATCAGCCCATAATAGCAATGCATGGGGGTAATCTTTACCTTCACAATTTGCATATATGTACAGTACTGTATTACTAGAAACTATGGAGAGATATTTGAATGTAAGCTGGAAGTAGGTTTTTTATTTTATCATTTGCTTTTTTTGAATAATATTGTTGAAAATGGGTTTGCTTGATGTGGATTTTTTGAACCCTCTTGCTCCACTAGAAAATGTAATTTTGCCATCGTAGAATAGCTAATTTTGATGTCTCTGTAGTGTGTATCCCTTGATGCAAGTGATTGTTTGTAGATCTTTGTTTCTAATGATGATGATAATTTATGTTATCCTGGTTTTGCAAGATTATAATTGTTCTTTAATTTTGATGTGAACTTCTCTAAGCTTTCCTACATTCTTTCTAATTTGGGGATTGTTTGATAAGTAATGCTGTACTTTTGCTCCTTTTTTATTTATTAATTTTATTATTATTATTATTTTTTTTATTATTATTATTATTTTTTTAGTTCAGGCGATTAGCTTTGGCATATAGAGTAAGTTACTGATTGCCATTGAGTGATAGAATGATTAGCCTTGCACGTGTTGATGGAAAAGGGTTGTTTGAAAGGAAAAAGTTGATGTTGGATTTGGATTAACCCATTGCCCCTTGGGAACATGGAATATCTGCTGAATTTCCTTCATACATAGATGGTGCTCAGCCGGAAAAGAGTCAGTCAGTTGGCCTATATGATTTCTCCTTTCCTTGAGTTTTCAAATTTTTTTTCTAACACTATTAGCATCAGTACTGTTATTATTATTACTGACATTATATTTATTGTAATGTTATTGAGAATGCTAATAACAAAAAGAAAAAAATTATATTTATGAAAATCAATGTAAAGGTAAACAGGTAAGATAGATAGAACTGGTGATTGACTCCTAAGTTACTAATCATTTGTGGAGCCATCTGTGTAAACACAATAGATAAACAAAATTTACAGAAGGCTGGCATGTATGTAAAGGCCATCCCTAGTGGCATGGGTTAATTAAATTTTTCTGGAATGTACATTTTGTCAGGTGAATTGAGGCTGTGCCCATTTCTTGATGTGCTCGAGTTGTACAAACAGGGTGGTGCAAGGGTGCATCTGGATGCCATTTGAAAAACTGATTACAGGTATTTTGAGCTAAATTTTGTTGGCTTGGAATTAACAAGAAATTTAATATGATTTGGGTATTTCTCTTGAATGTTCTTGCCTTATTCTGGGCAGCCTTAGGAAAAAATCATGTTTTTCTCTTTGAAAGGCACTGTTAATGTTGTTGAAGTGTAAAGAACTGTATGAATGTATTATTGGATTGAAATATTACTTAGTACTTTACCTAAAAAGAGACGTTTTAGAACCTTCATTTTTAAGGTGGCGAATGTTCATGCTTTAAGAAATTTGCACAGATAGAAATCTTGACTCTGATTTGTATTGAATGATGTTATTACACTAATGCAAATAGATTATAATTTTATCTTGTTAGTTATTTATGATGAGGTAGTTGTGTACTTAAAATAATTTACTAACTCTGATGATGTTTGGAAGGGATTTATATATGCTCTGTCCACTGTGGTTTAATTTTGTAAATTTTGTTAACCATAGACAGCTGCAGAAGTGCTATGTCACAAAGGAGTCAGTTCTAAGGTGTACCTGACCTTACTAGTTTACCCCATTTCAAATTGTTTTTAGAAAGAAAAGTTTTTTNAGGAGTCAGTTCTAAGGTGTACCTGACCTTACTAGTTTACCCCATTTCAAATTGTTTTTAGAAAGAAAAAGTTTTTTTAATGTTATTGTTAATAACATTATGATAATGACAAGGAATTTATTAAAAATATTAATTGTAATGATGATGTTAATGATGATAATGATAATGATAATAATAAAGATAATGATGATAATAATAATAATAATAATGATGATGATAATGATAATGGTAATGATAGTAATGACAATGATATTAATTACAATAATAGTAATAATAATTATAGGAATGATGGTAATGGTAATAATGAAAAAAATATAAAGTAATGAAATAATAATGATAATGATGATAATGATATTGATATTAATGATAAATTGGTATTGATAATTATAATAACAATTATGATAATGGCAATGATAGTAAATTATAATTATGATGTATAATGATAATAGTAATGATAATGATAATAATGATGATAATAATTGTATTATAAATGCAAACTTTTCCTTGAAAGTGAAAGAATAGAG
>NW_020871302.1:37843-45343 GCF_003789085.1 Penaeus vannamei | reverse complement strand
CCCCCCCCCCGGGTTTCCTTCCTCTGCAAGATCCGCCCTGACAATCTCTCTTTTCTTTATTATTATTAGGATTATCATTTCTTTGAGAATGCAGGTTTACGTGTTTGGAAAACTTTCACCTACCACCCCCTCCCCCACCTCTTGCTCTTTCAAGATAATTCATAATAAATAGGAATAACGACAACGACAACAACAACAAAAACAACAATAATAATTAAACACTAATAACAATAATAATAATAATAAAAAAAAATATATATAAATATGAAAAGAGATGAAAAACGTCTTTCAAAAAAAAAAAATCCTCGCTCTCTCAAAGAACGAAAAATACAGAAAACAAAACAAGAACAAAAAGGAAAAAAAAAAAAAAGAAAACCACGCTACGAGACTGGCCAATCTCGCACCGAACTCCGAAGCAATTGGCGGCGTAAAATATGAGCTTCCCGAATCGGCGGCGAAAAGGTGATCATTCCCCCGATCGGCGAAAGATAGAGAGAGAGAGATGGGGGGGAGGGAGGGAGAGAGAGAAGATGGGGAGAGAGGGGAGAAGAGGAGAGAGAGAGAGAGAGAGAGAGATAGAGAGAGAGAGAGAAAAAGAGAAGAGAAGAAAGAGAAGAGAAGAGAAGAGAAAAGAGAGAGAGAAAGAAAGAGAGACAGAGACAGAGAGACAGAAGACAGAAAAGAAAAGAGAGAGAAGAAAGAGAAAGAGAGAGAGAGAGAAAAGACGACGATCAGGTGCGAACAAAAGCGGGCCAAGGAAATGACAGGCGGCGCGGAGGAAGTGACAACGGCGGAAGGGAAGGCGCGAAGGAAGCGACGACGACGCCACGGACGAGACGGAGACGGAGACGGAGGACGCCAGGAGAAAGAACGACGTAAGAATAGACCAGCGACGTAAGGGGGTTCACGGAGACAGCCAGTAAAGTGGCGAAGACGTAAGGAAGTGACGCAAAGGAAGTGCAGACGACGAAGGAAACTGACGACGGCGAAGAGAAGAGACAGCGACGTAAAGAGACAGCGACGCAGGCAGAGTGACGGCGACGTAAGGGAACAGACGACGGCGAAGAGAAAAGACAGCGACGTAGGGGAGAGACAGCGACGGAAAAGGAGAGACACCCGACGTAAAATAAAAAAACGACGGGACGTAGAAAGAGACGACGGCGTAAGACCTGACAGAAGCACGAATGTGTGACCAAAAACGTGATAAAAAAAAAAAAAAAATGACAACGACGTGTGGAAGTAGCCAGCGCCGCGTCCAAGAACAAAGAACAAGGAGGGAGGGAGGGAGGGAAGGAGGGGGAAAGAGAAGGGGTTGAAAGGGGAGAGGGGGAGGGAGGGGGAACAGGGAAAAAAGAGGGAGAGAAAAGAGGAGGAGGGGGAAAGGGGGAAGAAGGGGGGAAAGAGGGAACAGAAAAGGGAGAGGGGGAAACAGGGAAAAGGGGAGGGGGAGAGGGAGGGGAAACAGGGGGAGAGGGGGAGGAGAGGGAGGGAACAGGGAAAGGAGGGGGAAGAGGGAGGGGAACAGGGAAAGGGGAAAAGGAGGCGGGAACAGGAGGGGAGAGGAGGGAACAGGAAAAGGACGAGGGGGAGGGAGGGAGGAAAAGGGGAAGGGAGAGGGAAAAAGAGGGAGGGAACAGGGAAAAGGGAGAGGGGAACAGGGGGAGAGGGGAGGGAGGGAGAGGGAGGGGAACAGGGAAAAAGGGAGGGAGGAGAAGGAGAGGGAGGGAACAGGGAAAAGGGAAAGGGGTGGGGGGACGGAGACTGGAAATTGTGAACAGGGGAGGGGAAGGAGAGGGCCGGGGAAGAGGAGGAAGAAAACCACTGAATTAGGGGTCGGGGGAGGGAGGGGCGGGGGGGGGGGGGAACCATACACCTCGCCTCGCCCGCCAACTTGTAATGACCGCTCTACCTCTGACCCTCCGCGCTCGCCACGTCATCAGCCCTCCTCACCACCACTTCTCATACTCCACCTCCACAACTACCACCATCACTACCACCTCCACCTCCACCTCCTCCTCCTCCTCCCCAACCTCCACCTACTCCTCCTCCCCACCTCCATCTCCTCCCCTCCTCTCTCTCCCCACCTCCCCTCCACCTCCTCTCCTCTCTCCTCCCTCCTCGACCTCCCATCCACCTCCTCTCCTCCACCTCCACCTCACCTCCTCCTCTACTTCCACCTCCTCCCCCACCTCCATCTCCTCCTCCTCCTCCTCCTCCCCAACCTCCTCCTCCACCTCCATCTCCTCCCCAACCTCCTCCTCTCCTCCTCCTCTCCCAACCTCCTCCTCCACCTCCATCTCCCTAACCTCCACATCCACCTCCATCTCCTCCCCAACCTCACCTCCACCTCCTCCTCTACTTCCACCTCCTCCCCCACCTCCACCTCCGCCTCTCCCTCCTTCCACCACCCACCACCACCCACCACCACCTCCTCCTCCTCACCTCCCTCGGACCCGCCAACCGCACCACCACCCTCGCACAATCACCACCATACTCACCATCCCCACATCCGGCCAAATCATCATCATCATCATCTTCAGGATAATAGAGTACGACCTGCTCGACCGACCTCTTGTGTTAGTGCGGATATCCCCCCCCCCCGACCACTTACACGCGCGGGTAGTTCGTGCACGTACAGTACGCGGAACACGCACACACGCACACACGCACGCACGCAAACATAATCCCGGGATACCGACACACACCCGCTAAAAAAAAGCAAAACGAAAAACAACAAAACACAAACAAAAAATTAACCAACAAAACTACATTAAGACAACAACAAAAACACGACAAACAAATTAAAATAAACAACCTAGCACCATCACCCGTGCAACCAACACAAACCCAACAACCACAACAAGATCAACAAACAAAAGATCAACCACGACATCCACCCCCCCAAAAAAAATAATAATAAATAATAAATCAAAAAATAACAAATAATCAAACTCATTTCCCTCACTCACTCACTCATACTTACTCAACTATTTATCATTTACTATTTCTCTCTCTTTTCCTCATTTACTTACTCCTCTACTTCCCATCATTACCATCTTCTCCTTTTTTCCTCACTTACTTACTCATCTACTTATCCTCATTACTATCTTTCTCCTTTTTTCCTCATTTACTTACTCATCTACTTCCCATCATTACTATCTTTCTCCCTTTTTCCTCATTTACTTACTCATCTACTTATCATCATTCCCATCTTTCTCCTTTTTACCTCATTTCTTCCTCATCTACTTATCATCTTCTCTCTCTTTTCCTCACTTACTTCCTCATTACTTCCCATCATTCCCATCTCTCTCCCCTTTTCCTCCTTTACTCCCTCATCTCCTTCCCATCACTCCCATCTTTCTCTCCCTTTTCCCTCCCTTCCTTTCTCATCTCCCTACCGTCCTCACCACCCTTCTCTCTCCCCTTTTCCTCACTTACTCCCTCATCTCCTTCCCATCCTTCCATCTCTCTCTCCCTTTTTCCCTCCCTTCCTTCCCCATCTCCTTACCGTCCTCACCACCACCCTTCCTCTCTCTCACTCCCCCTCAAAAGCTCACTTGCAGGGCGCGGGGGAGGTTGCACGCCCGAGCCGAACCAGGTCTTGTCCCGAGTCCGCACCGCCTGGTCCTGTCCGAGTCCGCACCGCCTGCACGGGGTCCTGTCCCGAGTCTGCACGGGGTCCTGTCCCGAGTCCGCACCGCCTGCACGGGGTCCTGTCCCGAGTCTGCACGGGGTCCTGTCCGACGCAAGGCGAAGGAGCGGACGCAACTCCCGGACTCGGACGCCTTGCAATAGCACGGTTGCAGGCGGCGGCGGCGTCACGGCATGCTTTGGGGGCCCGGCAGCGCAAAATCACCGCGAAGGCGTCCAACGGGTAGAGTTATGCGAGAGAGGAAGAGGGAAGAAGAAGGGGAAGAAGAAGGGAGGAAGAAGGGGAGGAAGAAGGGGGAGGAGAGGGGAGGAAGAAAGGGGAGGGAAGAAGAAGGGGGAGGAGAGGGAGAGGAAGAAAGGGGGAGGGAAGAAAAAGGGAGGAGAGGAGAAAAGAAGAGAGAAAGGAGGGGAGAAAGAGGAAAGGAAGAAAGGGGGAAGAGAGGGAGAAAAGGAGAAAGAGGGGAGGAAATAAGGGGAAGGAGAGGGAAAAAGAGAAAAGGGGCGGCGAGAGAGGGAAGGAGAGGAAGAAAGGGAGAGGGAGAGGGAAGGGAAAAAGGGGGAAGGGTAGGGAGAAAGGGGAGAGGGAGGAATGGAGGAGGAAGACGGAGAGAGAAACAAAGAAATGAAAGGGAAAGGGGAATAAGAGAAATGAGATGTAATTGCACGGAAAGAGAAGAGAGTTATATTTAGAAACGAGGGAGATATTCACTGTAAGAGGAGACAGCTATAGTGACAGATAAACAGAGAGAAAGAGAGAGAGAGCAAAGGCAGACAGACAGACAGACGGACAGCAAGGAACGAACGAAAAAAAAAAACTTGCAAAAAGTGATACACAAAAACACCAAAGAGGAAATGCAGAAGCGAGAGGAAGAGGAGGAGGAGGAGGAGGAGGACGAGGAAGAGGAGGAGCGCAGCAGGAGAGGGAGGAGAGAGAGGAGGAAGAAGGGGGAAGAGGAGGAGGAGGAGAGAGGAAGGAGAAGAAGGAGGAGGAGGAGGAGAAGGAGGAGGAGAGGGAGGAGGAGAAGGGAGACGAGGAGGAGGAGGAGCAGCAGCAGCAGGAGAGGGAAGAGGAGAGGAAGGAAGAAGAAGGGGGAAGAGGAGGAGGAAAGGAGACGAGGAAGAGGAGGAGCAGGAAGAAGAGAAGGAGGAGGAGGAAGAAGAAAAGCAAGAGGAAGAGGAGGAGGGCGGGGGGCGACGACACCCGACGCCCGGCTGCCGGCTGACGTTTATACATACACAAGCAGCAGGTAATTAAGAGAGACGGAGGAACCGGCGGGTCAGCGTGTGGCGGGAGGGTCAGCGAAGGTGAGGGGGGGGGGGTGAGAGGGGGTGAGGCGAGGAGGGGGTCATGGGGTGGTGAGGAGGGGATTATGGGATGAGGTGAGGAGGGGGTCGTGGGGATGAGGAGGGGGTGATGGGGGGGAGGTGAGGAGGGGGTCGTGGGGGGATGAAGAGGGGGTGATGGGGGGGAGGTGAGGAGGGGGTCGTGGGGGGATGAAGAGGGGGTGATGGGAGGGAGGTGAGGAAGGGGTGATGGGGATGGTGGGGGTGAGGAGGGGGTGATGGTGGGGAGGTGAGGAGGGGTGATGGTGGGGAGTGAGGAGGAGGTGATGGGGGGGGGTGAGGAGGGGGTGAAGGAGGGGATAATGGGGAAGGTGAGGAGGGGATAAGGAAGGAGGAGGGTATGACAGGGGGAGGGTGAAGAGAGGATGATAAGAGGGCGAGGAGGGGGGTGATGGGGAGAGGGGCGAGGGAGATCTAGAGGTCAGGGGTCACGCGGGTCAGGTTGCAAGTAAGGGAAATAATGGACCGAGTTCTAGGGACCGGGGAACCATTTAACCCCCCCCCCAAAAAAAAAAAAAAAAAAAACAGGAGAAGCAAAAAAGAAATACACTCACACACGACTTTGAAGGAAAGGAAATTTGCCACAGAGAAAAAAATGTGCCGAATTATTCTTATAATCCTCTAACATCACAATATCTATATCTACAGGTATATCTATCTATCTATCAAATCATCAACATATCTATATCTCTACATGGTACATCTATCTATCATAAAACATCATATATCTATAATCTACATACATTTATCTATCTATCAATCATCATAAAATATAATTATATCTACAGGTAAATCTATCTATCCATCTACATTTCTTGATTTCTTTTCTTTTCCCGTTTTTTAATTCTATTATCATTATATTTTTTTTTTGCTGAAGAGTATGCAAGTACGATTTTTTACAATATATATATATAATATATATATATATATATATATATATATATATATATATATATATATACATAACAAAACAGACAAAGCAAAAACCAGGCAAAACCACCCTTAACAACCATAAAAACAACAATTAAAGAACAGAGAAAAGGGAAGCAGAAAGGACAAAGAAAGGTCACGAAAGGGAAGGTGAAGGAGAGGGGGAAAGGGGAGGAGGGGGCGGGGGACGGGGGCGGGGGGCGGAGGCAGAGGAAGAGGGGGGAGAGGAGGAGGGGGAGGAAGGGACGGGGAAAGGAGGAGGAGCAAAAGGGGGCGGAGGAGGAGGGTGGGCGGGGAGAGAAAGGAGGGAGAAGAGAGGAGGAGGGGAGAAGGAGGAGGGGGGGAGGAGGGGGGAGGAAGGGGGGTAGGAACACAGGAAACCATTTACCTCCAGGTATGAAATAACTTCCGACGGTGACATCCCGCCAGCGACACACACGCACACGCAGACAACACACACACCTGGAAATAATGGAAAAAAAAGAGGTAATTAGCACGTGTAATGGAAAAGAAAATGGAGATTGAAGAAATGGAGCTTTTGATCTAAAGACTGGAATAGAATTGATAGAATGAGGATTTCAGGGCGTATATTTGAAATGACAAATGAAATTATTGATATCAAAATAAAATTTTACTGAAAAAAACGCACAAACAACACCAAAATAGAATAATTAAATATAGCAAAATATTAACTTAATAAAAACATACAAAAATAAAATATATAAATAATACACAAAAACACATACACAAATAAAGAAATAATATTATAAATTAAAATATTCTTACAAAAAAAAAAAAAAAACACACAAAAACCACACGCAATAATAATAATAAATCAATAAAAAATTACATTAAAAAATAATAAAAATAATAACAATACACAAACACACACCAACGCAAATACGATATAATAATCCAATATCAACTTCTAAAACATAAAAAATAAAATATAATTTATAAGTAATAACGGATAAATTACTGTGCGTCTTTCTCCTCCTCTTCTAGGCCCAAGCACGACTCTCTCTCTTTTCATGAAGTCAATTTCAAAGCTGAATTTTCTTTGAAAACGGAGACCTGTGCTTCGTTGAGTGTTTTCGAAGGTTAATCAAGAACTTTTTTTTGCCTGAACCGTATCCAATGTTACAAATGTAGAAAGGTTATGAATGAGATGGCATATCTTCACAATACAAGAAGATGGGAATTTGGCCGGTTCGTAACGTCTTCGTCAGAAATTACATGTATTTTTGTCTATTTACCTCTTTTTGTTCTCCGTGTTTGTCTGTCTGCTCCTGTCTGTCTGTGTCTGCTGTTCTTTGTCTGTCTGCTCTCTGTGTCTGCCTGTCTGCTGCCTGTCTGTCTGTCTGTGGTTGTGTGTGGGTCTGTGTCTGCGTGTCGTCACTGTCTGTCTGTCTGGTCTGTCTGTCTGTCTGTCTGTCTGTCTGGTCTGTCCGTTGTCTGTGTTCTCGCTGTCTGTCTGTTAGTACTGTCTGTCCGTCTTGTCTGCTGTCTGCTGTCCCGTTATGTCTGTGTCTGCCTGTCTGTCTGTCTGTTGTCTGTATGTCTCCTCCCTTCAAG
>NW_020871302.1:0-30192 GCF_003789085.1 Penaeus vannamei | reverse complement strand
CCCCCCAGTCACCCCACCCCCTCAACGCTTCTAGTAAAATGCATCACAAACTTTTCGTCGCCAACCCGGCCTCTTAACATGTTAATTTAAGTAGGTTGAAACGCTGCGAGAAATCCATTAAAGACGGTCTTTTTCCCTCCCTCTTTTCTGTCTTTTTTTCTGTTCCTAAATTCTCGCTTTTTGTGTTTGTTTGTTTGTTTTTCTTGCTTTTTGGGATAAACGTTTTTCTCTTCTTTTTTCTGTTCGTAAATTCCCGTTTTCTTTTCTTTTTTATATAAACGTTTTTGTTTTTCGTTTGCTTTTTGGGATAAACGTTTTTTCTCTCCTTTTTTTTCTGTTCGTAAATTCCCTTTTTTTTATATAAACGTTTTAGTTTTTCGTTTATTTGCAATGAGAGTCATCGCAATCACTCTTATTCCAAATGTCGCAATAAATAACCGTGCAATGCCATCCGCTTTTCTTAAACATTCATCCTGCAATTGCAAACATGCGAATTTCTCCCGAGTTCACCGTTCCCTGTCCTTTCTCCCCACCACCCCACACCCCCACACCCTATCGATTCTCCTTAACCCCTTATCCTATCCTTATATTCCCTCTCCGAGTTCACCATTCCCTGTCTTTCTCCCCCACCCCCACCCCCCACCCCTATCGATTCTCCCAAACCCCCTTATCCTATCCTTTCTTTTTTTAATTCCCCCTCCTCCGTTTTTTATTCTCCTTATACCCTTCTCTTTCCCCTTCCTTCCCTTACTTCCCGCTATCCCCCTTCCCTTTCCCTCATCTCCTATTCTTATCCCTATCCTTTTTCTTCTCCCTCTCTCCCCTTCCTTCCCCTATCCTCTCCCTTTTCCCTCTCCTTCTCCCCTCTTCTCCTCCCTCCCTCCCCTCCCCATCCCCCTATTCCCACTCTCTACCCCCTCCCCCTCCTTCACCCTAATCCCTTTTCCTCTTCTTTAAGCCCTCCCTACCTCCCCCTCCCCCCCCCCTCGCCCCCCAACATCCCCCGGAATAAAATATTACACTTGCAAACAGCCCCCACCCCCACAATACCTTATTGTATCGCTATTAATCTTGTGTGTGTGTGCACGTGCGTGTGTGGGTGTATTGTTTCCTCCCTCCTCTCCTCTTCTTCCCCTCTTTCCCTTCCTTCCCCTCTCCCTCTTCCCTCCTACCTTCCTATCCCTTCCCACTCTCCTCTTCCCTCTCCCCCTCTCCATCCCTCTCTCTCACCTCTCCTCCCCTCTCCTTCCCCTCCCTCCCCTCCTCCCTCTCCCTCTCCCTCCCCCCCCCTCCCCTCCCTCCCCTCCCTCCCCTCCCCCCCTCCCTCCCCTTCTTCCCCTCCCCTTCCCTCCCTCCCCTTCCCTCACGATCCTCACCATCCTCATATGCCTCGCCAACGTCGTCTATCTTCGAACAATTAATTACGGAAAGGAGGGAAGAGGGAATAGAGAGAAATGAGAGAGAGAGAGAGAGAGAGAGAGAGAGAGAGAGAGAGAGAGAGAGAGAGAGAGAGAGAGAGAGGAGAGAGAGAGAGAGAGAGGAGGGGGGGGGAAACAAAGAGTGAGAGAGAGAGAGGAAGGGAGGGAGGGAGGGGAAGGAGAGAGAGAAAAAGAGAGAACGAACTAAAAAAAAGGAGATGGAAGGCAAAATCGAAGATGATTATCTAGAGAAGAAGAAAAGAGGAAAAAAAAAAAGAAAAAAAAGTAACGAGAGAGGAAGAGAGAAGACGACAACGAAAAAAGGGGTGGGAGGAGGCGGAGGATACGTAAAAAGAAGGGGAGAGGAGGAGAGAGGAAGAAGAGTGCAAAAAAGGAGGTAGGAGGGAAGAGGACAGGTGAAGTAGGAGGAGGAGGAGGAAGGAAGAGAAAGTACAAAAAAGGAGAGAGGAAGAATGAGAAAGTAGAAAAAGGAGGAGGAGGAACAAGACAGTAGAAAAAGGAGGACAAGGAAGAAAGTAGAAAAATGAGGAGGAAGGAGGAGAAGGAGGAGAAGGAGGAGGCAATTGCGGGGCAGCAGCTGCTTGATAAAAGGGACGGCTAGATAGACAAGGGAATCGAGTTAATTGAGTGGCGGCCGAAGCGAGACTAAAAATAAATGGAATTTCACCCAAAATAATACTGGAACAAAAAAACTAATACTGGTACAAAAATAAAAATATACAAAAAATAAACATACTAATACTGGTACAAAAATAAAAATATACAAAAAACAAACTAATACTGGAACAAAAATAAAAATATACAAAAAAACATACTAATACTGGAACAAAAATTAAAATATACAAAAATAATAATACTAACAAAAAACAAACTAATACTGGCACAAAAATAAAAATATACAAAAAATAAACTAATACTAGTACAAAAAAAATATAAATACAAAAAAACACACTAATAATGGAACAAAAATAAAAATATACAAAAAAAACAAACTAATACTGGCCACAAAAAACAAAAAAAATATATAAATAGATATATCAGCTGCCCCGGCCATAGGGTCATCATTCCCGATTAATTAACCACCCCGGAAAACATATGCATAATTAACAATAACCGTTTCATCATATGCGATTGCCAAAATTAATCACAAACACAAACCCCTCAAATTAAGAGAACACCGATCGAACAAAAAACAACAAAAACAAAGACAGACCTTTTAAAAAAATCAAAATTCCATCCCTCATGATATCAAGAGAAATATAAAAAAGAGAAAAAAACATAAAACAAAATACCATAATTCCATCCCTCCCGATGTCAAGAGAGACATCTAAAATAATAATAATAATAATATTAATAATAATAATAATAATAATTCTATCCTACCCGATATCAAAACTCATAAAAATCCTAATTCCATCCTCCCGATATCAAAACAAATCTAAAAAAAGAGAAAAAAAAATCCCTAATTCCATCCCTCCCGATACCAAAACACATCCCAAAAAAAAGAAAAAAAAACCCTAATTCCATCCTTCCCGATACCAAAATACATCCAAAAAAAAGAGAGAAAAAAAAAATTCCCTAATTCCATCCTTCCCGATACCAAAACACCCCCCCCAAAAAAGAAATAGAAAAAAATTCCCTAATTCCATCCTTCCCGATAACAAAAACACATCCAAAAAAATAAGAAAAAAAATCCCTAATTCCATCCTTCCCGATACCAAAACACACCTAAAAAAAAAAGAAAAACAAATCCCTAATTCCATCCCTCCTGATAACAAAAACACATCCAAAAAAAAGAAAAAAAATCCCTAATTCCATCCTTCCCGATACCAAAACACACCTAAATAAAAAAAAAAGAAAAAATCCCCTAATTCCATCCTCCTTCCCGCGATACCAAACATCTAAAAAAAAAAAAAAAAAAAAAAAGAGAAAAAAAATCCCTCAATCCCCCCCCCCCCCCATCCGACAGCCTCTCCGAGATCGCTCCTCCCATCCCGAGGCTGACGAGGAAGTGTCCTTCAATCTCCCGCCTCGGAGATCACTTCCATCGCCGCTCTGACAGCCTCGCGAAGTCCCCCTTAAATTGGGCGGGAAAACGAACACGATCCCGCGATGGCGCTTCTTTGCTCGTCGTTTGGAGGGTTTTTTCTTTTCTTTCCTTTTCTTTTCTTTTGGTCCCTCCTTTTTTTATCGAGTTTTGGAGAATGATGAATATTCCACCCCTTCCGATACCAAAACACATCTAAAAAAGGAAAAAAAATCCCTAATTCCATCCTTCCCGATACCAAAACACACCTAAAAAAAAAAGAAAAAAAAAAAAATCCTTAATTCATCCTTCCCGATACCAAAACACACCTAAAAAAGAAAAAAAAAAATCCTTAATTCCATCCTTCCGATACCAAAAACACATCTAAAAAAAAAAGAGAAAAAAAATCCCTAATTCCATCCTTCCCGATACCAAAACACATCTAAAAAACAAGAAAATAAATCCTTAATTCCATCCTCTCGATATCAAAACAAATCTAAAAAAAAGAGAAAAAAATCCCTAACTCCATCCTTCCCGATACCAAAACATCTAAAAAACAAGAGAAAAAAAAATCCCTAATTCCATCCCTCCCGATACCAAAAACACATCTAAAAAAAGAAACAAAAATCCCTAATTCCACCCCTTCCGATACCAAAACACATCAAAAAAAAAAAAAGAAAAAAAAATCCCTAATTCCATCCTCCGATACCAAAACACACCTAAAAAAAAAAGAAAAAAAAAAATTCCCTAATCCCCCCCCCCCCTTCCGACAGCTCTCCGAGACCGCTCCTCCCATCCCGAGGCTGACGAGGAAGGTTCCTTCAATCTCCCGCCTCGGAGATCACATCCATCGCCGCTCTGACAGCCTCGCGAAGTCCCCCTTAAATTGGGCGGGAAAACGAACACGATCTCGCGATGGCGCTTCTTTACTTCGTCGTTTGGAGGTTTTTTCTTTTTTTTCTTTTGGTTCCTCCTTTTTTTTATCGATTTTGGAGAATGATGAATATTCCACCCCTTCCGATACCAAAACACATCGAAAAAAAAAGAAAAAAAAATCCCTAATTCCATCCCTCCTGATACCAAAAACACATCCAAAAAAAAGAAAAAAAAATCCCTAATTCCATCCTTCCCGATACCAAAACACACCTAAAAAAAAAGAAAAAACAAATCCCTAATTCCATCCCTCCTTATAACCAAAAACACATCCAAAAAAAAGAGAAAAAAAACCCTATTCCATCCTCCCGATACCAAAACACCTTAAAAAAATAAAAAAATAGAAAAAAATCCCTAATCCCCCCCCTTCCGACAGCATCTCCGAGACCGCTCCTCCCATCCCGAGGCTGACGAGGAAGTGTCCTTCAATCTCCCGCCTCGGAGATCACTTCCATCGCCGCTCTGACAGCCTCGCGAAGTCCCCCTTAAATTGGGCGGGAAAACGAACACGATCTCGCGATGGCGCTTCTTTCCTCGTCGTTTTGGAGCTTTTTTTTCTTTTCTTTTCTTTTTGGTTCCTCCTTTTTTTATCGAGTTTTGGAGAATGATGAATATTCCACCCCTTCCCATACCAAAACACATCTAAAAAAAGAAAAAAAATCCTTAATTCCATCCTTCCCGATACCAAAACAAATCTAAAAAAAAAAGAAAAAGAAAAAAATCCCAAATTCCATCCTTCCCGATACCAAAACATCAAAAAAAAAAAAAAAAAAAAAAAAAAAAAAAATCCCTAATCCCCCCCCCCCCCCCCTTCCGACAGCCTCTCCGAGACCGCTCCTCCCATCCCGAGGCTGACGAGGAAGTGTCCTTCAATCTCCCGCCTCGGAGATCACTTCCATCGCCGCTCTGACAGCCTCGCGAAGTCCCCCTTAAATTGGGCGGGAAAACGAACACGATCTCGCGATGGCGCTTCTTTGCTCGTCGTCTGGAGTTTTTTTTTTTTTCTTTTCTTTTCTTTGGTTCTTCCTCTTTTTTTCGAATTTTGGAGAATGATGAAGACTTTGCTGTTGTGTTCTGTTTGTTTGTTTGGATGGTTGGCGCTTCTTTACTCGTCGTTTGGAGTTTTTTTTCTTTTTTCTTTTCTTTTCTTTTCTTTTGGTTCCTCCTTTTTTTCGAATTTTGGAATGATGAAGACTTGCTTTTTTGTGTTCTGTTTGTTTGTTTGTTTGAATGTCGCTTCTTAAATGTCGTTAGGAGGCTCTTCCAATGATTTTTTTCTTTTCTTTTTCTTCTTCCTTTTTTCGAATTTTGGAGAATAAAAAATAATCGCTTGGTGTTCAATTGGTTATGTTTGTTTGTCGTTAGGACGCCCTTTCAATAGATTTTTTTTTTCTTTTTCTTCTTCCTCTTCCTCTTTACGAATTTTGGAGAGTAAAAAAGAATTGGTTATGGTTAGATTGGTTATGTTTATTTTTTTGTTTGAATGTCGCTTCTTACTTGTCGTTGGGAGGCCCTTCAGAACCCCCTCCCCATATCACCCCTCCCCCCCTTCCCCCGGTAAAATCCCCATATCACCCCCTCATTCCTCCTCTCCCCTTCCCATATCACCCCCCCTTCCTCCCCAAAAATCTTCACAGCCACCCTCCGACATCATCCCCCTTCTTCCTCAAACTCCCCACATCCACCTCCCTCCCCCCCTCCCAGAATCACCTCCCTTCCCCTCCCCTCCCGAAATCACCTCCCTTCCCCCCCCTCCCCAAATCACCTCCCCCCTCCCCACATCACCCCCCCTTCTTCCTCAAACTCCCCCCCCCCCCTCCCCATGAAAATCGAATCGGCGCCGTCAGCACGCCCATCGTCGTAACCCTTTCCCTCTCCTCCTGACACACGCGAAATAAAATCCGAAGGAAGCTCCTCTGGCGCGCTGCTTATCGTTTGTAGCCTTCCTCTTATCTCTCTCCCTTTCTGCTCCTATTCTTCTTCCTCCTCCTTCTTCTTTCTCTTTTTCTTCTTCTTGTTCTTCTTCTCCTCCTCCTCCTCTTCTTCCACACTCCTTCCCTCTTCCTTATTCTCCTTCTCTTTCTCCTCCACCTCCTCTTACTCCTCTATCTTTTTCTCCTTTTCCTATCCTGCCTGCACCATCCCCCGGCTATCTCGGTCTTCCTTCTTCCTCTCTCCTCCTCCTCTTCTCTCGCTCTCTCATTCCCTCCTTCCCCAATCCTTCATTTCCATCCCACCAACATCACTTTTTTCCCCTTCTCTCCATGTTTTCAATCCACCCTTTCACCCTTCATCCCCCCATCCTCTTACTCTCTTCCCCTCCTCCTACTTTCTTGTCCTCCCTCCTATTCACTCCGCTCCATCCAGATCGGAAGATTATTTCCTCCTTCCCTCCCTCCTCTTCCCATCTCCCACCTCCTCTTCCCATATCCTCCCTCTTCCTCCTCTTCCCACCTCCTTCCTCCCTCCTCTTCCAAACCCCACCTCCTTCCTCCACTTCCCACCTCCTCCTCCCACCCCTTTCACCTCCTCCCCAACCTCCCCTAAAAGAATCCACTTCACTTCCTTCCCCCCACCCCTCCCCTCCATCGAGGTCAAAGGAGCCAACGCAGGTCAAGGGTCAACTCGGCGCTCCATTTCAAACACGTCGACTCCACGCCAGCGCTCTCGGCCGCGTCCCAATCCCTGCGCGCAATCCAACGTCGACGTCCTCTCGCCCGGGCCAAGGAGGAGAGATTTCGGGGTGGTTGGATAAGGCGAAGGTCACACGCGTCTCCTAATTCTGGCTGAGGTTGTGTTATTATTATTATTTGTTGTTGTTGTTGTTCAGGTCACACTCGTCTCCTAATTCTGGCTGAGGTTGTGTTATTATTTTTGTTGTTGTTGTTCTGTTTCGTTTTGTTTGCGCGAGTGTGAGTGTGTTAGGTAAGGTAATCGTCTCCTAAATCTGGATTAGGTTATTTTTTTGGTTCTGTTTCGTTTTGTTTACGTAAGTGTTGGGTAAGGTAAGCTAAGGTTGGGTTAGGTTAGATTTGGATTAGGTAGGACCTGGGGCAAAAATAGGAGACGCTCTAAGCACCTGTCCCTGTAAGCTTGAGCTAGGGTCACACTAGTCTTCAAATTCTGGCTAAGGTTGTGTTGTTTTGGGTTCTGTTTCGTTTTGTTTATGCAAGTGTGAGTGTTAGGTAAGGTAAACTAAGGTTGGGTTAGGTTAGATTTGGACTAGGGTAGGACCTGCTTAATCTAGGGTCACACTAATCTTTGACCCCTAGACAGGCTCGCCGAAGTCTGGCCGGCTACAGTTTTTGATTGGCCAGCTGACCTGATTTCGGCAAGGCTGTCTAGGGATCCCTGGACAGAGAAGACTAGTGTGACCTTAGCTTAAGATTATTGAGACAAGTCCTAAGGGTGCCTTTCTATATTTCCTCAAGCCCTAACCCAATCAAAATNAAAACATAAAAAAACAAGAGAAAAAATCCAATTCCATCCTTCCCGATACAAAACATCTAAAAAAACAAGAAAAAAATCCCTAATTCCATCCTTCCCGATACCAAAAACACATCTAAAAAAAAAAAAAGAGAAAAAAATCACCTAATTCCATCCTCCCGATACCAAAACACCCTAAAAAAAATAAAAAATAAGAAAAAAATCCCTAATCCCCCCTCCCTTCCGACAGCCTCTCCGAGACCGCTCCTCCCATCCCGAGGCTGACGTGGAGAAGTGTCCTTCAATCTCCCGCCTCGGAGATCACTTCCATCGCCGCTCTGACAGCCTCGCGAAGTCCCCGCTTAAATTGGGCGGGAAAACGAACACGATCTCGCGATGGCGCTTCTTTACTCGTCGTTTGGAGGGTTTTTTCTTTTCTTTTCTTTTGGTTCCTCCTTTTTTTATCGAGTTTTGGAGAATGATGAATATTCCACCCCTTCCGATACCAAAACACATCGAAAAAAAAAGAAAAAAAAATCCCTAATTCCACCTTCCCGATTACCAAAACATCTAAAAAACAGAGAAAAAAAAATCCCTAATTCATCCTTCCCGATACCAAAAACACATCTAAAAAAAAAAAAAGAGAAAAAAAATCCCTAATCCCATCCTCCCGAATACCAAAACATCTAAAAAACAAGAGAAAAAAATCCCTAATTCCATCCTTCCGATACCAAAACATCAAAAAACAAGAGAAAAAATCCCTAATTCCATCCTTCCCGATACCAAAAACACATCTAAAAAAAAAAAAAGAGAAAAAAATCCCTAATTCCATCCTCCCGATACCAAAACACCTAAAAAAAATAAAAAATAAGAAAAAAATCCCTAATCCCCCCTCCCTTCCGACAGCCTCTCCGAGACCGCTCCTCCCATCCCGAGGCTGACGAGGAAGTGTCCTTCAATCTCCCGCCTCGGAGATCACATCCATCGCCGCTCTGACAGCCTCGCGAAGTCCCCCTTAAATTGGGCGGGAAAACGAACACGATCTCGCGATGCGCCTTCTTTACTCGTCGTTTGGAGGGTTTTTTCTTTTCTTTTCTTTTGGTTCCTCCTTTTTTTATCGAGTTTTGGAGAAATGAATGAATATTCCCACCCCTTCCGATACCAAAACACATCGAAAAAAAAAGAGAAAAAAAAATCCCTAATCCCCCCCCCTCAGACAGCATCTTGGAGATCGCTCCTCCCATCCCGAGGCTGACGAGGAAGTGTCCTTCAATCTCCCGCCTCGGAGATCACATCCATCGCCGCTCTGACAGCCTCGCGAAGTCCCCCCTTAAATTGGGCGGGAAAACGAACACGATCTCGCGATGGCGCTTCTTTACTCGTCGTTTGGAGGGTTTTTTCTTTTCTTTTCTTTTGGTTCCTCCTTTTTTTATCGAGTTTTGGAGAATGATGAATATCCACCCCTTCGATACCAAAACACACATCGAAAAAAAAAAGAAAAAAAAATCCCTAATTCATCCTTCCCGATACCAAAACATTCTAAAAAAGAGAAAAAAAAATCCCTAATTCCATCCTTCCGATCCAAAAACACATCTAAAAAAAAAAAGAGAAAAAAATCCCAATTCCATCCTCCCCGATACCAAAACACTAAAAAACAGAGAAAAAAAAATCCCTAATTCCATTCCTTCCCGATACCAAAACATTAAAAAAACAAGAGAAAAAAATCCCTAATTCCATCCTTCCCGATACCAAAAACACATCTAAAAAAAAAAAGAGAAAAAAATCCCTAATTCCATCCTCCCGATACCAAAACACCTAAAAAAAATAAAAAATAAGAAAAAAATCCCTAATCCCCCCTCCCTTCCGACAGCCTCTCCGAGACCGCTCCTCCCATCCCGAGGCTGACGAGGAAGTGTCCTTCAATCTCCCGCCTCGGAGATCACATCCATCGCCGCTCTGACAGCCTCGCGAAGTCCCCCTTAAATTGGGCGGGAAAACGAACACGATCTCGCGATGGCGCTTCTTTACTCGTCGTTTGGAGGTTTTCTTTTTCTTTTCTTTTGGTTCCTCCTTTTTTTATCGAGTTTTGGAGAATGATGAATATTCCACCCCTTCCGATACCAAAACACATCGAAAAAAAAAGAAAAAAAAATCCCTAATTCCATCCTTCCCGATACCAAAACATCTAAAAAACAAGAGAAAAAAAAATCCCTAATTCCATCCTTCCCGATACCAAAAACACATCTAAAAAAAAAAAAGAGAAAAAAAATCCCTAATTCCATCCTCCCGATACCAAAACATCTAAAAAACAAGAGAAAAAAATCCCTAATTCCATCCTTCCCGATACCAAAACATCTAAAAAACAAGAGAAAAAAATCCCTAATTCCATCCTTCCCGATACCAAAAACACATCTAAAAAAAAAAAAAGAAAAAAATCCCTAATTCCATCCTCCGATACCAAAAACACCTAAAAAAATAAAAAATAAGAAAAAAATCCCTAATCCCCCCTCCCTTCCGACAGCCTCTCCGAGACCGCTCCTCCCATCCCGAGGCTGACGAGGAAGTGTCCTTCAATCTCCCGCCTCGGAGATCACTTCCATCGCCGCTCTGACAGCCTCGCGAAGTCCCCGCTTAAATTGGGCGGGAAAACGAACACGATCTCGCGATGGCGCTTCTTTATACTCGTCGTTTGGAGGGTTTTTTCTTTTCTTTTCTTTTGGTTCCTCCTTTTTTTATCGAATTTTGGAGAATGATGAATATTCCACCCCTTCCGATACCAAAACACATCTAAAAAAAAAGAGAAAAAAAATCCCTAATCCCCCCCCCTCAGACAGCATCTTGGAGATCGCTCCTCCCATCCCGAGGCTGACGAGGAAGTGTCCTTCAATCTCCCGCCTCGGAGATCACATCCATCGCCGCTCTGACAGCCTCGCGAAGTCCCCCTTAAATTGGGCGGGAAAACGAACACGATCTCGCGATGGCGCTTCTTTCCTCGTCGTTTGGAGCTTTTTTTTCTTTTCTTTTCTTTTCTTTTGGTTCCTCCTTTTTTGTTATCGAGTTTTGGAGAATGATGAATATTCCACCCCTTCCCATACCAAAACACATCTAAAAAAAAGAAAAAAAATCCTTAATTCCATCCTTCCCGATACCAAAACAAATCTAAAAAAAAGAAAAAAATCCCAAATTCCATCCTTCCCGATACCAAAACATCAAAAAAAAAAAAAAAAAAAAAAAAATCCCTAATCCCCCCCCCCCCCCTTCCGACAGCCTCTCCGAGACCGCTCCTCCCATCCCGAGGCTGACGAGGAAGTGTCCTTCAATCTCCCGCCTCGGAGATCACTTCCATCGCCGCTCTGACAGCCTCGCGAAGTCCCCCTTAAATTGGGCGGGAAAACGAACACGATCTCGCGATGGCGCTCTTTGCTCGGTCTCAGGAGTTTTTTTTTTTTCTTTCTTTTCTTTGGTTCTTCTCTTTTTTTCGAATTTTGGAGAATGATGAAGACTTGCTTTGTGTTCTTGTTTGTTTGTTTGGATGGTTGGCGCTTCTTTACTCGTCGTTTGAGTTTTTTTTTTTCTTTTCTTTCTTTTCTTTTGGTTCCTCCTTTTTTTCGAATTTTGGAGAATGATGAAGACTTGCTTTGTGTTTCTGTTTGTTTGTTTGTTTGGATGTCGCTTCTTAAATGTCGTTAGGAGCTCTTCCAATGATTTTTTTCTTTTCTTTTTTCTTCTTCCTTTTTTCGAATTTTGGAGAAATAAAAAATAATCGCTTTGGTGTTCAATTGGTTATGTTTGTTTGTCGTTAGGACGCCCTTTCAATAGATTTTTTTTTCTTTTTCTTCTTCCTCTTCCTCTTTACGAATTTTGGAGAGTAAAAAAGAATTGGTTATGGTTAGATTGGTTATGTTTATTTGTTTGTTTGAATGTCGCTTCTTACTTGTCGTTGGGAGGCCCTTCAGAACCCCCTCCCCATATCACCCCCTCCCCCCTTCCCCCGGTAAAATCCCCATATCACCCCCTCATCCTCCTCCCCCTTCCCATATCACCCCCCCTTCCTCCCCAAAAATCTTCACAGCCACCCTCTCCGACATCATCCCCCTCCCTCATCACTCCCTCCCCCCTCCCAGAATCACCTCCCTTCCCCTCCCCTCCCGAAATCACCTCCTTCCCCCCCCTCCCCAAATCACCTCCCCCTCCCCACATCACCCCCCCCTTCTTCCTCAAACTCCCCCCCCCCCCTCCCCATGAAAATCGAATCGGCGCCGTCAGCACGCCCATCGTCGTAACCCTTTCCCTCTCCTCCTGACACACGCGAAATAAAATCCGAAGGAAGCTCCTCTGGCGCCGCTGCTTATCGTTTGTAGCCTTCCTCTTATCTCTCTCCCTTTCTGCTCCCTATTCTTCTTCCTCTCCTTCTTCTTTCTCTTTTTCTTCTTCTTGTTCTTCTTCTCCTCCTCCTCCTCTTCTTCCACACTCCTTCCCTCTTCTTATTCTCCTTCTCTTTCTCCTCCACCTCCTCTTACTCCTCTATCTTTTCTCCTTTTCCTATCCTGCCTGCACCATCCCCCGGCTATCTCGGTCTTCCTTCTTCCTCTCTCCTCCTCCTCTTCTCTCGCTCTCTCATTCCCTCCTTCCCCAATCCTTCATTTCCATCCCCACCAACATCACTTTTTTCCCCTTCTCTCCATGTTTCAATCCACCCTTCACCCTTCACCTCCCATCCTCTTACTCTCTTCCCCTCCTCCTACTTTCTTGTCCTCCCTCCTATTCACTCCGCTCCATCCAGATCGGAAGATTATTTCCTCCTTCCCTCCCTCCTCTTCCCATCTCCCACCTCCTCTTCCCATATCCTCCCTCTTCCTCCCTTTCCCACCTCCTTCCTCCCTCCTCTTCCAAACCCCACCTCCTTCCTCCACTTCCCACTCCTCCCTCCCACCCCTTTCACCTCCTCCCCAACCTCCCCTAAAAGAATCCACTTCACTTCCTTCCCCCCACCCCCTCCCCTCCATCGAGGTCAAAGGAGCCAACGCAGGTCAAGGGTCAACTCGGCGCTCCATTTCAAACACGTCGACTCCACGCCAGCGCTCTCGGCCGCGTCCCAATCCCTGCGCGCAATCCAACGTCGACGTCCTCTCGCCCGGGCCAAGGAGGAGGATTTCGGGTGGTTGGATAAGGCGAAGGTCACACGCGTCTCCTAATTCTGGCTGAGGTTGTGTTATTATTATTATTTTTGTTGTTGTTGTTCAGTCACACTCGTCTCCTAATTCTGTTGTGTTATTATTTTTGTTGTTGCGCGAGTCTAATCGTCTCCTAAATCTGGATTAGGTTATTTTTTTGGTTCTGTTTCGTTTTGTTTACGTAAGTGTTGGGTAAGGTAAGCTAAGGTTGGGTTAGGTTAGATTTGGATTAGGGTAGGACCTGGGCAAAATAGGAAGACGCTCTAAGCACCTGTCCCTGTAAGCTTGAGCTAGGGTCACACTAGTCTTCAAATTCTGGCTAAGGTTGTGTTGTTTTGGGTTCTGTTTCGTTTTGTTTATGCAAGTGTGAGTGTTAGGTAAGGTAAACTAAGGTTGGGTTAGGTTAGATTTGGACTAGGGTAGGACCTGCTTAATCTAGGGTCACACTAATCTTTGACCCCTAGACAGGCTCGCCGAAGTCTGGCCGGCTACAGTTTTTGATTGGCCAGCTGACCTGATTTCGGCAAGGCTGTCTAGGGATCCCTGGACAGAGAAGACTAGTGTGACCTTAGCTTAAGATTATTGAGACAAGTCCTAAGGGTGCCTTTCTATATTTCCTCAAGCCCTAACCCAATCAAAATCTTATCTACCCCAACCTTAGCTTACCTTACCCAAACACACGCAAACAAAACAGAACGAAAATATAACAAAACAGAACGAAAATATAACAAAACTCAGCCAAGAATTAGAATCTAACCTCACCGTCCCACCTTACCTTCCCTTCCCTCCCCTCCCCTCCCCTCCCCTTTCCCTTCCCTCCCTCACTTCCCTCCCTTCCCTACCCAACCCCAACCCTACACCCTACCCAAAACCAGACGAACACCATACCCGAGTGTTTACATCTCAAAAGCACGAATTTAACACAGGTTATCCCCGCCCTCGCCTTTCCTGCCCGCTCCCGCCCTCGCCCTGTTCCTGCCCGCTCTATCATGTATAAATCAAATCGCAACTTGCATGTATGTTAATCGATTGCGTATACGTTTTATGATGCAGAGTCCTTGTTATCGGTTTAATAATTCAACGAGCGATATAAAGAGAGAGGGGGAAAGAGGAGAAGGAAAAGGAGGAGGAGGAGGAAGAAAACGAGCACGGAGAGGAAGAGGAGGTGGAAGCGGAGAAAGAGGAGGAGGAGAAGGAAAATGAGGAGGTGGAGGAGGAAGAGGAGGTAGAGGGGGAGGGGAAGGGAGGAGGAGGAAGAAAGGAAAGAAGAAAAAGGAAAAAAAAAAGGAAAGAGATGAAAGAAATGGGAAGAGAGAAAGGAAGGAGGGCAACTTGAAAGAATGAGATTGAACACACAGAGAAGACAAACAGCCAAAGTTCAAAAAAGAGGAAATTTCAAAAAGCGACCAAAAAAAAAAAAACAAAAAAACGGAAGCCCACAAACGGAAAGCCAAACATCACAAAAATACCGTTTCAGCATTTGCTCCCCTCCTCCCTCCCTCCTCCCCCCTCCTTCATCCCTTCCTCCTCCCTCCTACCTGCATGGGGGGCGATGGAAGGGGAAAGGGAGAGAAGGAGGGAGGAATGGAGGAAATAGCAAAGGAGAGAGAGAGGGAGGGAGGAGGGAGAGAGAGGGAGGAGGAGAGGAGGAGAGGTAGCAAAGAAGGGAGGGAGGGAGGTAGCATACAGGAGGAGGGAGGAGCAAAGGAGGAGAGAGGAGGGGAGGGAGGAAGGAAGGTATAGCAAAGGAGAGAGGAAGAGGGAGGAAGGAGGCAGCAGGGAGGAGAGAGAGAGAGGGAGACTGAGCAATATGATGGAAACCACAGGATAGAAAAAGGAAAAGGTGAGAGAGAAAGAGCAAAGTAAGAAAAAAATACTAAAAAATAGCACAGGTAAGCAACCAGGAAAAGGAGCGAGGGAGCGAAAGAGAAGGAAGAGGAAGGTAAAGAGAGAAAAGGAGAGAGACCACGAAAAGGCGAAGGGCGGTAAGGGGACGGAGGCAGGGTGGAAGACCGGGAATACCCTACACCCCAGTAATACATCATTGTCAAAATCATAATAAAAACCAATCACATGCAGTGTCCGCCAATTACTCACAGCAAAGCACCTAGCGAGGCCAGGGGCAGCTTCCATTAATTCGCGACCAACCGAAATATTATCAATTTACGATTTATATTCTATAACAACACCCGAGAGCGATTCGCAAGCACGGCACGCGCGCTGGGGGGGGGAGGAGGAGGAGAGGAGGAGGAGAGGAGGAGGAGGAGGAGGAGGAGGAGGAGAGGAGGAGAGAGAGGAGAGAGGAGGAGGAGGGATGCTGGGAGGGAGGAAGAGGAGGAAGAGGGAGGGGAGGAGTGAGTGAGGGAAAGGGAAGGAGAGGGAGGGGGAAGGGGGGAGAGAGGGAGGGCGAGGAGAGGAGGTAAAGGGCAAGAAGAGGAGAAGGAGAGGGAGAAGGAGAGAGAGAAAGAGAGAAAGAGAGAGAGAGAGAGAGAGAGAGAGAGAGAGAGAGAGAGAGAGAGAGAGAGAGAGAGAGAGAGAGAGAGAGAGAGAGAGAGAGAGAGAGACAGAGAGAGCACGAAAGAGAGAAGAGCGGCGGAGGGGCATAAGGGCGAAATACGATTTCATAATTCCATTTACAAACGGGTCTTCACTGATTTAATCTTTGTTGGCACCATTTTATATTCGAGTTGTGTTATGCTGACAACTATGAAAGTCAAGTCACGAATTTTAATGTTCCGAAGTCCAGCCTCAGATGATGTCATAGGATCTGTTTTATTGTATACTCTTTAAATAAAACGCCAATTGGTAAGTCATCGTACAACGGAAAAAAATACATATATATATACATACATATGACTTTGGGGATTATAAATGGAGCGAGAAAGATGAATATACATAAAATAATTACAGTGAAACTTAACATTAGTATTAATAGCATCATGATTATATTTACCGTTATCATTGTTCTATCATTATCATTATTGTTACCATTATCATCATTTTGGTCTTCATCATCATTAATATTCTGTTATCATCGACATCACTATCATTAGCGGCAATAATATCTATTAATACACATACGTTCATAAAGAAAGAAATAATACATTGCACACCCACACCCACACACCACACCACCACCCACACACACACACACCCACACCCACACCCACACACACCCACACACACCCCCACACACACACACACACACACACACACACACACACACACACACACACACACACACACACAACACCCCCCCCCCACACACACACACCCCACACCCCACACACACATCCATATAAACAAACAAACAAACACACAACCACACATCTCTTTTAATCAAGACCTGCCAACGAAACTACCTACAAGAGATGGGAAGAAACCCCAAAAAAGAAGAAAAAAAAACAATAAGCAGCACCTTGTCGCGGTTGCCAGAGGCTTCAATAAATCACGAGGCCGCGATTGACACCCACAAAGCGCCGTTTTTCAGGCGGTTGCGTCATCTAATTTCCTTTCCCAAATAGGGAGGAAAATGAAATAATGGAGAAGGACAACGAGGAGAACAAGAGGAGAGAAAATGATGGTAATGGCAATAATAATAATAATAATAATAATAATTATTATTATTATTATTATCATCATTATAAATAACAAGAGCAGTAATAGTAGTAGTAGTAGTAGTAATAATAATAATAATAATAATAATAATAATAATAATAATAATAAAAAAAAACAATTACCTAATAACAACAACCATCAATTACCACAAATATCCACAAAAAATATTAAAATATGAAACCAACAAAATCAGGTGAATAGTCCAAAAAATACAACTCCCCCCTTCCCCTTCCCCCCTACTCCCCTCTCCCCTTTCCCCCTCCTCCCCAACTCCCCTTCTTCTTTTCCCTTTCCCCTCCCCTCCCTTCCCTTTTCCCCCTGCCCTATCCCTTCCACACGAACCACCACTTGAAAACCAAAATCCCGTAGGCCTATCAATAAAACGGCCAGACGCCACCACTCGCGTCACGGCCAGCGAGGGGAGAGGAGGGAGGGAGGAGAGGGAGGGAAGGAGAAAGGTAGGAGGGAGGGAGGGGGAGGAAGGTAGGAGGAGGGAGGCGGGAGGAAAGGTAGGAGGGAGGGAGGAGGGAAAGGGAGGGGAGAGAAAGGAGGGAGGGAGGGAGGGAGGAAAGGATGGAGGAGGAGAAAGGAGGGAGGAGGGAGGGAGGAGGAAGGAGGGAAAGGAAAAGGAGGGAGAGGAGAGAAGAGAAAAAAAGAGAAGAGAGAAGTGAAGAGAAGAAAAAGAGAAAAAAACAGAAAAGGAGACAGATAAGAGATAAAAAAATAAAGGAGAAGAGGTTGAATAAAAAGAGTGAAATGGGAGAAGACACATGAAAAATATCTTAAAAAGGGAATACTACTAATAAAAAAACTGTTAAAGTGAAAAGTAGAAATAAATAAAGAAAAAATATAAAAAAACGAAACAAAACGGAAAGATGAGAAAAAAAAGAGGTAGAAACTGAAAATAAAACTAGACGAGAAATGAAAAAAAACAAAGAAAGCAAAACAAAATAAGAAACAATCAGAATAAGAAAGAGAAACAAAAGAAATAAAAGAGAAAAACGAAATACAAACAAATAGAAACCGACATCAAAGCAAAATACCCAAGAAACAAACACAGAAAAAGGGAGAGAGAGAAAAAAAAAACAGAACCTCAAGAAACGAAACGAGAAGAAGAGAAAGAGAAAACGAGAGAGCACGAACCACACACACACCCACCCAACCGCCCAACTACCCACCCGCACGCCCTCCCGCACGCCCGCCACGCCCTCCCGCCCCGCGCCCCTCTCCCGGAACCAGCGGAAGCGACCGTAAATTCTCCGACGTGGATTTACGAGCGGTTTCCATGACAACCGCTATTACGTCATGGACACCGCAGTCCGTCCGTCCGCGCTTTTCATATCGCCGAGAGGCCTTCGCGGCGCGTCATACGCGGACCTGGGCGGGAGCGGCGGCGGCGGGGTGGAGGTGGGTGGTGGGGGAGGGGGGGATGGGGGAGGGGGGAGCAGCGGCGGAAGATGGGGGGTGGGGGAGCAGCGGCGGGGGGTGGGTGGGGGTGGGGGTGGGTGGAGGTGGGTGTGTGTGGGGGGGAGTGGTGCGGAGGTGGCCATTGCAGAGCTTATCACGCTCTTATCGCTAATTCTTCCTATTATCATCATTACCGTTATCATTGTCATTATTACGTGTACTGCTACTACTATAAGTATTAGAGAAAAGTAATAAAAAATAAAATCATCATAAGCACCATCATCATTAAGTAGCAACGCAAATAATAATAGCAGCAATGTGATCACATTAATATCAAGAACAATAATAAATGTGTGTGTGTGTGTGTGTGTGTGTGTGTGTGTGTGTGTGTGTGTGTGTGTGTGTGTGTGTGTGTGTGGTGTGTGTGTGTGTGTGTGTGTGTATATATATATATATATATATATATATATATATATATATATTATATATATATATATATATATATATATATATATACCGGCTGCTGCTATGCGGATGATGATGTCAATTAGTGAACGGCTACAATGTTATCAAAAAGAAATCAACAAAAACAATAACACAAAACTTCAAAACAAATTCGAAAACCCAAACATTCCCCCCCCCCCCCGCCCGCCCTCCAACGCCCCGAGCCTCAAACGTTTTAAAACAAACGTCGTTGCGAGATCCGATACCCTCCCCTCCCCCTCCCCCTCAACCACCCATCCCCCAACGCTTTCCCCCTTATCTTTCTTTTTTCCCTCAATTCCCCTTCTCTCTTTCCTTTTTCCCTTCTTCCCCTTCCCCCGCTTTCTCTTTTCTTCCATCCCCTTCTTCTCCTCTTTGCCCTTGCCCTGTTTTTCCATCCCCCTTCCCTCCCCCCGCCCCTTCTCCCCCTCCCCTCCCGAAATATCATAAGCTATCTCCCCCTTTATTCTTGTTTCGTTTTTCTCTCATTTACTTGTATTGTTTCTTTTTCTTTTTCTATCGTCTGTGTCTGTCACTCCTTCACGCTCATCTCTCTCTTTTTCCTCTTTCTCTTTCTAACCTCTTTCTTTCTTTTTTTCGTTTCTCCTTCTAAGAAATATTCAAATCTTTCCACCTCCTCTTCCTTCTTTTCTATTCTTAGTCCCCCGCCTCATCATTCTCCGTTTCCTTTCCTTCCTCCTATTCATTTTCCAACATCTTTCTTCACCTCTTCCCTCTCCTCCAGATAAACGTGTTCTGGACATGTTGAGACGCCCCCTGGCAACACGTTCCAGGTGTTGAGAGAGAGGGAGAGAGGGAGAGGGGAGGTGGGAGGGAGGGAAGGCTAACTCCAACCTTCCCTCTCACTTCTCCCTCCTTCCATCCCCGTCCCCCACCTCAAAATCTCTTTACCTTTTCCACCTCCCCCTTCCTCCCAACCCTTCACCCACATCCCTCTCCCCTTCCCAACCTTCCATCCATTCCCCCACATCCCCCTCCAACCCTCCCTCCCACCATACCACCTCCCAACCCTTCCCCACATCCCCTCCCACCTTCCCTCCTCCCACACACCCTCCAACCCTCCCCTCCTCCCTCCCTCCCTCCCAATCCTTCCCCACATCCCCCTCCAACCCTTCCCTCCCTCCTAACCCTCCACCCAACCCTTCCCTCCCTCCCAACCCTTCCCCCACATCCCCCTCCTTCCACCAACCCTTCCCTCCCTCCCAACCCTCCACCCATACCACCCTCCTTCCCTCCTTCCCTCCCAACCCTCCGTCCCCCCCCCCCCCCGACGAGCGGCGAATGCTGGAAGGCCGCGTCGAAAAAAAAAGTTCGGCGGCGGGATGCGGATTGGCGCGAAGGCAGCCAGGCATTCGGGCGGAGGCAATTTGTCGCGCCATTTCCTTATGCCGCGTTATCATTCACTTTCTCTCTCTCTCTCTCTCTTCTCTCTCTTTCTCTCTCTCTCTCTCTCTCTCTCTCTCTTCTCTCTCGTCTCTCTCTTCTCTCTCTCTCTCTCTCTCTCTCTCTCTCTCTCTCTCTCTCTCTCTCTCTCTCTCTCTCTCTCCTCTCTCTCTCTCTCTTTCTCTCTCTCTCTCTCTCTCTCTCTCTCTCTCTCTCTCTCTCTCTCTTCTCTCTTTCTCTCTTCCTCTCTTCTCTCTGTCTCTCTCTTTCTCTCTCCTCTCTCTCTCTCTCTCTCTCTCTCTCTCTCTCGCTCTCTCTCTCTCTCTCCTCTCTACTCTCTCTCTCTCTTACTCTCTCTCTCTCTGGGTCTATCTTCTTTCTCTGTCTCTCTCTTTCTCTCTCTCTCTCTCACTCTCTCTCTCCTACTACTCTCTCTCTCTACTAACTCTCTCTCTCTCTTTCTTACTTTCTCTCTCTCTCTATTACTCTCTCTCTCTCTATTACTCTCTCTCTCTATTACTCTCTCTCTCTCTCTCTCTCGCTAATCTCTCTCTCGCTCTACTCTCTTCTCGCTCTTACTCTCTCTCTCGCTCTTAACTCTCTCTCTCTCTCTCTCTCTCTCTCTCTCTCTCTCTCTCTCTCTCTCTCTCTCTCTCTCTCTCTCTCTCTCTCTCTCTCTCTATCTATCTATCTATCTATCTATCTCTCTATCTCTCTATCTTTCTATTTCTCTCTCTCTCTCGCACTAAAACGAAAAATAAAAAACAAGAATATAAAAGAACAAAAACAAAAAGAAAAAACAAACAAAAAAAAATGAACCAACGAAAACGAAAAAAAGAAAAGAAAAAGAACAAACTAAAGCCAAGGAATACTCAAATATATAAAACAAAGAACAACAAAGAAAAGAACGAACAAAAACGAAAAATAAAGAACTAGCAAAATCAAGGAAACAAAAACCAATGAACAAAAAACGAAAACCAAAGAACAAGCAAACCAAAGAACAAAAACAAATAATAAAGAACAAGCAAAAAAAACGATCAAGAAAAAAACACCACAAAGACAAAAACAAAAAATCAAGACCAAGCAAAAACAGAAACCAAAGAACAAGTAAAACCAAAAACCAAAGAAGCAAAAACAAAACAAAAAAAAAAAAAAAACAAAAAACGAAAAAAAAGAAAACAAAAACAAAAAGCAAATAACAAATGAAATAAAGAACAAACAAAAAACAAAAAGCAAATAACAAAATGAAAAATAAAGAACAAACAAAAACAAAAAGCAAACAACAAAACGAAAAACAAAGAATAGAAACAAAAACAAAAAAACAAAAAAAAAAAGACCATACAAAAACAAAACCAAAGACCAAAGACCAAACAAAAAACCCAAAAGCAAAGAACAAGCAAAACAAAGAAACCGCCCACCTCGCCCACCAATGCAGTGCCGGAAGCCCACCTCGCTCGGCAATAAACATCGATCAGATAATGTCAGCCATAAAGCATTAAGGGGGAAAAGAAGAAAGGGGGAAGAGAGAGAGAGAAGAGGGAGGGGGGGAGAGATGGGTGGGAGGGAGAGATGAGGAGGGAGGGGGGGAGAGAGATAGATGGGGAGGGAGGGAGGAGGGAGGGAGGGAGGGGGGAGGAGGGAGGGAGGGAGGAGACAGAGAGATAGATGGGAGGGAGGAGAGAGAGAGAGAGAGAATGGGGAGGACAAAGATTAACTACTTTTTCTCCTCTTTTTCTCCGTCTCCACTCTCTATCCACCCCTCGTTCTCGTTCTCTCGTTCTTTCTCTCCCTCTCCATCTCCCTCTTCCTCTATCCCTCCCTCACCCTCTCCCCCTTCCACTTTCTCGCTTGCTCCTTCTCTCCCCTCTCTCCTCTCCTCCTCCACGTTCCTCCTCCCCTCCCCTCTCCCCTCCTCCCTCCCCACCCCCCTTTCTCACAGTCGTTCAAGGCAAACTCGATCCAAGATTTATATTCTGAGGAAAAATCGGCCAACATAACTTCTCGATGGAGAGGAGGGGGGAGGGGGAGGAGGGGGTAGGAGGGGTAAGTAGGGGGGGAGGAGAGGGGAAGGTGCGTTCGCAAACAGAAACGTAATAAATGTATACGCCCACAGCGAACGCACTAACTCCCTGTCCGTCTTTCGGTTTTTCCTCCATTTCTATTTCTTTTTTCTCTTCCGTTTCTTTTTATTCTCTCTCTCTCTTTTATTTATATCTACCCTTTCGTATGCAAATGCACATCGACATACGCGCCGCAGACCTCACACGTACGTACGAACGCACGCAAGCACGCACGCGAGCGCACGCACACGCACACTCGAAAGCCAAGGGAGTTTTCAATTCCCAACCGCTAACTTGGGCTGGAATTTACGGCAGCATAAAACAACATCGATTCCCGTTTCATACCACCCTCCTCCGGGCCCCCCTTCCCCCCTCCCTCCCTTCCCCCTCTCTCCTCTCCCCTTCCCTCTCTCTCTCCCCCCTTCCCCCCTCCCTCCTCTCTCTTCTTTCCCTCTCCCTCCTCTCCCCTTCCCCCCCCTCTCTTCATTTCCCTCTTCCCTTCCTCCCTCTTCCCCATCTCCCCTACCCCGGTCTTGTACCCCTTCCCCTCTTCCTCTCCTGTATTTACCCCCCCTCAACCTCGTCTCTCCCCCTCGCCTCCTATCCTCTCCCCTTTTTCCCCTCTCCAGCTTTCTCCCATTTCCCCTATTCTCCCCAGTTTTTCTCTCCCTCTCCCCATCCTCTCTTCAGTCAGTACTCTTCTCGTCTTTTCCACGTTTCCTTCTCCCTCCCCGTTCCCCCCCTATCTGCTCCCTCCCTTTCCCCTCCGCCTATCTGCTCCTTCCCCTCCCCTTCCCCCCTCCCCTCCCACTCTTTCCTATCCACTTCCCCTCCCGGCATAGCACAGAGAAACAAACAAACATAAAAACGTTGAAATATACCTAACAAAATGTTTGATATCATTACCTTTGAGGATACAGAAGGACTACAGGTTTTGAAAACAAGAAGGCAAACACACACACACACACTCACACTCACAGACACAGACACAGACACAGACACAGACACAGACACTCACACACAGACACAGACACAGACACAGACACAACACACACACACACACACACACACAACACACACACACACACTCACACTCACACACACACACACACACACACAGACACAGACACAGACACAGACACAGACACAGACACAAACAACACAAACACACAACACACACACACACACACACACACACACACACACACACACACAGACACACACACACACACACACACACACACACACACACACACACACACACACTCACTCACTCACTCACACACACACACACACACACACACACACACACAGACACAGACACAGACACAGACACAGACCACACACACACACACACAACCACACACACTCACTCACTACACACACACACACACACACACACACACACACACACAGACACAGACACAGACACAAACACACACACACACACACACACACACACAACACACACACTCACTCACTCACTCACTCACACACACACACACAACACACACACACAGACACAGACACAGACACACACACCACACTATCACACACATATATACACACACACATATATACACGCACACACGCACACGCACAACACGCACACACACACACACACACACACACACACACACACAACACACACACACACACACACACACACACACACACACACACACACACACACACACACACACACACACACACACACACACACACACACACACACACACACACACACACACACACACACACACACACACACACACACACACACACACTCCCCCGTCTACTGAAGAGGAATCGCGTTCACATTCCTCGGAGGGCGTCTGCCTCCCCCCGCGCGCCCTCCTCTCCCCCCCCGATGCCCGCTTGTTCCTGTCGTGATGGCCTTCGCTTCGGGGAGAAATACGCGCAGAAAAAAGAGGAAAGACGGATAAGAAGATGAACGTGTGATATGGAAAAATTGATAACCCTCAAAATAGCGATGATGATGGTGATGGTGATGATGATTGATAATGATGATGATGATAATGGTGATGATGATGATGATGGTGATGATAATAATTTTGATCAAAACAACAATAACAAAAAGATGATAAAGAAGACGACGAAGACGAAGACAAAGAAGACCAAAAATAAGAAGAAAAGAAAAACCAACAGAACCAACAGAAACAGAAGCATAAGCAGAAGAAAGAAGAAGAAGAAGGGCCAGGTGAGGAGAGCTGGATGGCGGGCAGGGGGGGGGGGGGGTGAGGGGAGGCAAGGGGGGGGGGGGGGGAATTCCCGCGTTCAGCCACCTGTTGCTCCTCCTCCAGCCGGAACGCCCCCTAGCCGCTGGGATCCGCTGGAGTGAGGCAGCGTGGGGGGGGGGGGGGGATGTCGAGTGGGGGTTATTGGGGTAGGGGGGGAGGGGGTCGAGAGGGGTTATGGGGGTAGGGTGGGAGGGGGTATGAGGGTTTGGGGTATCGGGATAGGGTGGGAGGGGATATGGGGTATAGGAATAGGGTGGGGGGTCGAGAGGGGCTTATGGGGGTTGGGTGGGGGGTCGAGAGGGGTTATGGGGGTTGGGGGTAGGGTGGGAAGGGGTATGAGGTTTGGGGGTATGGGGATAGGGTAGGAGGGGATATGGGGGTATGGGGGTAGGGTGGGAGGGGATATGGGGGTAATGGGGTTAGGGTGTTTAAGGGTAGGGTTGAGGGGGTATGGGGTAGGGTGGGAGGGGGTATGGGGATTTGGGGGTAGGGTAGGGTTGGAGGGGTATGGGGTATGGGGATAGCGGGAATGAAGATAGGGGGTATGAAGGTAGGATGGGAGGGGGTATAAGGGTAGGATGGGAAGGGATATGAGGTAAAGTGGGGGTGTATGAGGACGAAGGGATGGGAGGCTGAGCAGGGGAAGGGGGGTAGGAATGTACGGAAGTGTGGGTTGGGAAGGTGGAAGTGAATGACGAGGTGGGGGTATGGGGTGTATAAGGGCGTTAGGTAGGGGGTGGAGAGAGGATATCGGGGGAGGAGGGGGGCATCGAGGTAAGGCAGGGGGAGGTGTATGGTGGAGGGCGAGCATGGGGTGGCATGGGGGATTTCTATGGCGTAAGGAAACGGGTGTGAGTGTAAGGATGGGGTTTGTGGTGGGGTTATGTATGGCAGGATGAGGTGGGGGTGTGTGGACTGTGTTAATGGGAGGCATACGGGAATGGGGAAGGGAATGGAAGAGGAAGAGAAATGGGGAGAGGAGGGGAAAATGAAGGGGAAGGGAAAGGAAGAGAAGAGAAAAAGGAAGAGGAATAGGGAAGGGGAAAGGAAAGAGGAAGAGGGAAAAGAAAGAGCATGAGGAATGGCAAAGGAAAGAGCAAGAGGAAAAGGGAAAAGAAAGAGCAAGAGCAAGAGGAATGGCAAAGGAATGAGGAAGAGGAAGAGGGAAAAGAAAGAACAAGAGGAAGAGGAAAGGGAAAGGAAAGAGGAAAAGAAAGACGAAGAGAAGGGGAGAGAGGAGAGGACGGGGATGCCTATAAAAGATGGCAATCCTAACTTCCTCCCCCTGTTTATTCCCCCTTTTCCCCCATTTCCCATTCCATCCATGATAATAACTCCAGGCTTTATGGAAAGAGCTCTCGCACCGCTTTATCATTAACTAGTAGTATGAATAGGCCATAACTTATCATAGTGAAATGTCACTGAAAATCCGACCATCAAGGGGGGGGTTTCATGAATAAAATCGCATTTAATGACTTTTATTACACTCTAAAGACCATTTATTCAGTTGCAACTCACGATAAAAACTGCAACTGAAACGGCCGGCTACTTTAAAGTGAATCGCCTCACGCAATAAAAAAATATGATTTCTCGAAAAAAAAATCGTTTGCACACGAGCGAATAAATACGGTGACGGGCGCAAGAGTGAACGTATAAATCTACGCTCGAGTCGACGACAGAGCACACGCACGCACTCTTTCTCTGTCTCTGCCTCTGTCTCTGTCTGTCTGTCTCACCCACCAACCCATCCACACAAACACACACATCCAAACCCACCTACCCACCCACTCACACTCACAAACCCACCCACCCTCACCCAAACCTCCAAACCTACTACAACACCCAACTCCTCCCAAACCCACCTCCTCACCCAACCCAAACCCACCCCTTCACCCAAACCACCCCTTCACCCAAAACCAAACACACCCTTCACCCAAAACCAAACACACCCAACCTCCAACCTCGTCAACGGATTACCCCTCTCTCCCTTTCCCGGCAAAACCCAAACCCCCCCTCACTCCCCTCCCCAAACCAAACCCCCTCACCCCACAGTCCAACCCCATCCACGGATTACCCTCTCTCCTTTTCCGGCAAACCCCAAACCACACCCCCACCCAACCCATCCCCCTCACCCAAACCCAAACCCACCACCCAACCCCACCCACGGATTACCCTCTCTCCCTTTCCGGCAAACCCACCTCCTCACCCAACCTCGTCAACGGATTACCCTATCTCTCCTTTCCCGGCAAACCCAAACCCACCAAACCCCTCCAAACCCACCCACGGATTACCCTATCTCTCCCTTTCCCGGCAAACCCAAACCCACCCAACCCCTCCAAACCCACCCACGGATTACCCTCTCTCCCTTTTCCGGAATGTCGAGGGCGAAGAGGCAACAGAAAAAACCTTGGCAGCGTAAAATCTTAACAGGCAATTAGTCGCGAGCGTTTGTCTTTTACCGGCGGTGCCAAAGGGAAGCCGGCGAAGGGGGGGGGGGTCGGAGAGAAGGGGAGAAAGATGGATGGATAGATGGATATGTAGAATGTAGAGACAGATATATTGATTGATTGGTTGGTGAATAGTTGGATGGGTGATAGATAAGAGAGAAAGAGAAAAGAGAGAGAGAGAGAGAGAGAGAGAGAGAGAGAGAGAGAGAGAGAGAGAGAGAGAGAGAGAGAGAGAAGAGAGAGAGAGAGAGAGAGAGAGAGAGAGAGAGAGAGAGAGAGAGAGAGAAGAGAGAGAGAGAGAGAGAGAGAGAGAGAAAGAGAGAGAGAGAGAGAGAAGAGAGAGAGAGAAAGAGAGAAAGAGAGAGAGAGAGAGAGAGAGAGAGAGAGAGAGAGAGAGAGAGAGAGAGAGAGAGAGAGAGAGAGAGAGAGAGAGAGAGAGAGAGAGAGAGAGAGAGAGAGAGAGAGAGAGAGAGAGAGAGAGAGAGAGAGAAGAGAGAGAGAGAGAGAGAGAAGAGAGAGAAGAGAGAGAGAGAGAGAGAGAGAGAGAGAGAAGGAGGAGAGAGAGAGAGAGAGAGAGAGAGAGAGAGAGAGAGAGAGAGAGAGAGAGAGAGAAAGAGAGAGAAAGAGAAAGAGAGAGAGAAGAGAGAGAAGAGAAGAGAAAGAGAGAGAAGAAAGAGAAAAGAAAGAGAGAGAAGAGAGAGAGAGAGAGAGAGAAGAGAAGAGAGAGAGAAGAGAGAGAGAGAGAGAGAGAGAGAGAGAGAGAGAGAGAGAGAGAGAGAAGAGAGGAGAGAGAGAAGAGAAGAAGAAAAGAAAGAAGAAGAGAGAGTGAGAGAGGAGCGACCAAATCAAGTGAAACATAATAAAAAAAATATGAAATATAACCGGGAATTAAAAACGAGAGAAGAAAAATGGAGGATTGGCCTTCCCGTTAGAGGTTTAGTGGAATCGGAAAAAAAGAGGAAAATGAAGAGGAAAAAGTGGACGAGGACAATTGAGGAAGAGGGGAAAATGGCGGAGAAAAGGAGAGGCAGAGATAGAGATTTTTTTGTTTTGTTTTTTTTTCTTCTTTTTCTATTTTTTTTGCCTTTGTTTTGTATCGATTTTTGTGCCGCTCTCCACATTCTCCCCCCCTCTCTTCCTCTCCCTCTCTCTCTCTCTCTCCCTCTCTCTCCTCTCTCTCCTCTCTCTCTCTCTCTCTCTCTCTCTCTCTCTCTCTCTCTCTCTCTCTCTCTCTCTCTCTCTCTCTCTCTCTCTCTCTCTCTCTCTCTCTCTCTCTCTCTCTTCTCTCCTTCTCTCCCTCTCCTCTGTCCTCCTCCCCTCTTCCTCTCTATCCTCTCTTCTATCCTTCCCCTATCCCTCCTTCCCTCTCTCCTCTCTTTTGTCTCTTTTTCTCTTCCCATTCCCTTGCCGTCGTGCTTTTTCTCCTTACTCTTCTCTTCTCTCCCTTTCGCCGATATACTTCTCCCTTCTTCTATCTTCTTCTCCACCTACTCCTTTTCTTCATCTTCTCTCTCCTCTTCTTCTTCATTTCCCCCCTCTCATCCTTCTACTCATCCCTTCCTTTTCCCTTCCCTTTCTCTCCGTTCTTTATCTTCTTGCTCCTCTTAGTGTTTCCCCTCCTCTTCTCCTCCCTCTTTTTCTTTTCTTCATCCTCCTCAACCCCTTCTTCTTCTCCATCTTCTCTTCCTCCTTCTGCCACTTCCTCTCCTCCTCCTCCTCCTTCCACTTCCTTCTCCTCCCTCTCCTCCTCCTCCTCCTTCCACTTCCTCCTCCCCCTTCTCCCTCTTCTCCTCCTCCTCCTTCTTCTTCTTCCACTTCCTCCTCCTCCTCGCAACAAGGATGCCCATTATCGAAACCAACACACCATGGAATCCGGAGTAAAAATCTAATGAAATGGAAAACACGTGAAATATCTTCCCGTGCCATTATTTTCCTGCTTTTCTCTACTCCCCTTATTCGCACTCTCGTCCTCCCCTATCCGCACTCCGCCATCTGTCTCGCGGAACATTAGGGGCGGTGTTGTCTCGACCGACAGCGGCGTCATGAACCTTAAGGACGACCTAATTTCTTTCCTCGACTGTTCGTCCGTTTTCTTCTTCTTCTCTCTGTCCGTTTCTCCCCCCCCCCCGTTTCTTCTCCTTGCTTCCTCCCCGTTCGGTCCTGTTTCTTCTTCCTCCTCCCTCTGTTCGTAATTCATCCTCTCCCTCTCGTTCTTCCCTCTCTCTCTATTTATGTCTTTCTCTCAGTCTGTACCTGTGTCTCTGACTGTCTCTGTGTCTGTTTCTGTCCGTCTATGTCTGTTTCTGTCTGTCTGTGTCTGTTTTTGTGTCTGTTCCTGTCTGTCTGCATGTATGTATAAGCCTGTGTCTGTTCCTGTCTGTTTGACTACCTGTGTCTGTTCCTGTCTGTCTGTATGCATGTGTCCGTGTCTTTTTATGCCTGTCTATCTGTCCGTCTGCGTCTGTGTCTATGTCTCCGCCTCTCCCCTCTCCCTCCCCCTCTCTTCAGCGAGACATTTCAAGCACAGAGGACGCTGGAAGGATCGCTCTTCCCTTCGCCTGTGATTGAATTCAATTTCCAAGCAAACAATTCCCCACCACCACCCTCCCCTCCCCTCCCACCACCCCTCCCCCCCCTCCCCACCACCCTTCCATTCTTACCTTACCCGACCCACGGCCTTCACCATACCCCACTATCTGGCCTCCCCCCCCAACCCCTCCACCCCCGCCTTCCCCTACCTTACCCGATCCCAATCCTTAGTCCTCCTACCTGCGCCTTCCATCCTAGCTCCTGCACCCCTATAATCCTACTCAACCTTACCTTCCTTCCTTCCTTCCTCCCTCCTTCCCTCCCTCCCCCACCCTCCCACCCACCCACCCATACCCCCCCTTTCCCTCCCCCCATCCATACCCCCCTCCATCCCTAACCCAATCCTCTCTCTCTCTCTCTCTCTCTCTCTCTCTCTCTCTCTCTCTCTCTCTCTCTCTCTCTCTCTCTCTCTCTCTCTCTCTCTCTCTCTCTCTCTCTCTCTTCTCACTCTATCTCTCTCTCTCCTCTTCTCTCTCTTCTTTTCCCCCCAGCTACATTAAAAAAAAAAAAAAAAAAAAAAAATGTCGCTTTTGTCCTGCACCTGATTGGCTAATCCCCGAGCCATTCAGCGCAGACCCCGACTCACAGACCGAGCTGCAGTTGCGTGCGCCTGTACCTGCCACTTGCTCTCGTTAAGGCGATGCATGGGGAGCGGGTCGATTCGCCGGAAGAAAAATCCGAAAAATCCGAAAAATCCGAAAAATCAGCGTCGGTCGGGAATATACATGCACTTAAATAAATGCAGAGAGACTAGGTATATATATATATATATGCGAAGGGGGAGGGAAAGAGTGGGAGAGGGAGTGGGAGGAGGGAAGAGGGAGTGGAGGGAGAGAGGGAGGGGAGAGGGAGGGAGGGAGAGAAGGAGGGAAGGAGAGGAGGGAGGGAGGGAGGGAGGGAGGGAGGGAGAGAGGAGAGAAGGAGG
>NW_020871301.1:22500-32500 GCF_003789085.1 Penaeus vannamei | reverse complement strand
TATTAATATTATCATTATTATTATTTCTCTTTTCATTATTATTGTTACTGTTACTTTTATAATTATCATCATTATTATCACTTTTATTATCATCATTATTTTCATTATTAATACTATCATTATTGTGAACGTATTAGTTATCATCATCATTGATTTTATCCTTGTTATAATCATTTTGATTATTTTTTAATGATGATGGTGATGATGCTGTTTTATTTATGATACCATCATTATCATTACCATTATCGTATACCAACCACAATTATTGTATGTGTTTGATATCGAAATAAGGTCTTATTTACCTGCCACTTTGATAGGTAGAATCGATGTGCGACAATGTATATGGTGTGGATAGTATGATGTGTGAGTTGCGATGTACCATTATGATTAAATGTATGTATGGGTACTGGAGATTGTCCGATCTCAGAAAAATTGTTCTTGATTAAGTATCATTCACTTAAATATCTTGTAAAATTTAATGGTGCTAATTTTATGTGATCTCTGATTATATGTTGAATATAATTTTCGCGTATTATTCTATTGTTGTTATGGGATATATGTAAATTCTTCATATCTTAGAGCGTTTAGATGTGAGACAAGTATAAAAAGAAGTCTAACTCTCCTGAGGCTGAAAAAAATGTGCATCTCAAGAGTGGTCAAGTTGCTTTTTATCAAACTGTTGATGCGATCTGTAGGCAAGTTTATTATAAATTGTTCATTTTTATTCTCGCCTCTATAGTTATGATATTCTTTAATGTTAATTTTAGCACCTGCGTCTGATATACAAATATATTTATATTATTATCATCGTCGACTGAACATCCCATCAATAGATCCTACCGAGATGAGTGAGCGTATAAATGTCACTGTGGCTGGGCAGGCTTAAGTACGGTTTAAGTATTGATTACGTGTGTTTGCGAACAGGGGAGACCTTTAAGGTAACTACAGCACTCAAGAGAAATATATTTTTAATGTAATTTGTATGTTTGCGTGTACGAAATTACCAGTAAATGCGCCTGTAAGTTGTTGAACTCAAAGTATTTCTGTGATAAATGTATCTCCAGCTTTATAGCTAAAGTTTTAAATGATCTAAACCTCGGACAAGGATTAAAACCCGTGGAAAACTGATTTACTGCTCAATGACATAACTAACCTACCTTCACGTTTTTCGGTTGCTAATTTATAATACCGGAGTTTCATAATGATGTCAGTATTCTTTATTTTTGATTATAATTGAAGAAAAAAAAATAGCTCCTCGGTAAGTAATTATTTATAAATAACATCCCTCAATAAGAAGAATAATTTGTATATCCCTCAGTATATAGAATGCTTCAAAATATTAACCTCTAATAAAAACATCGATATATCATCATTATTTACTCAGCTGTGGTCATTACCACTATGTTTTCTATGAATAATAAGATTCTCAAGCTGGGATCCTGGTATCATGGAAATTGGCCTTACTTACAACCGACCCGAACCGTATAGTGTGTGTATTATTTTCACTTGCTATGTATCGATTGATGCTTTTTAGTTAAGTACTTTGTCTCGTTGGTAGTGTTATTACTCTTGAGTTTTTAGTATATTCACTAACGTTCTAATTACAAATATTTCATTATTTAGGGGTAGTCTCAGTAGTTTATCATAATCAACGGTTTTCATTTATCATTGTCATCATAATGATACCTGTTCCTTAATGATGTCATTCTTCTTCTTCTTATATTTTCTGAGAGTTGTTATTTATTATAATACATACAAACATACTTTAGTTTGAACTGTAATGTTTTCTAAAAATCTGAATTTAGTTTTTGTGGTAATTGATCTTTAAACTTTTATATGCTTAATGGATTGAACAAACAAAGTTAAGTAGTTACATTGATATTTAAGTACAAACCGCTCAGTTTAAGCATCATATCTTTAGATGTAAAAAGTCACTATACTGCAATTTCAGAGATTCAATTATGATTATTATGCATTAAAGAGCGAGACATACTCTCAAAACACAACACCGCAACAATGAACTCTCAACAGAACAAATTTATTAGGAATTCGATTTTAAGCCGGAAGAAATAGAGATGTAGAGCACTGCTAGCATCAGCGAGAGATGAAACTACGCACTTATAAACAGCACAAAGAAATATACTTTATAGCACATATGAGAAAACTATGAGGTCTATGCTATATGAATGACGGTTGAGACACAGACACTCCTGATGTCTCTCGTAAGCAGCACTGTGCCTTCTTTCCTCTCTTAAGATACCATAACCTGCAGACAGCGCAACATTATAGCAAAGAATACCGTGTATGCAACCATATTTCAAATTCCATGTCTCCCTCTCTTTCCCGATTTATTACCTATAATCTTCGCAACTAGACATCAGTACCTTTTAAAATTCCACTAGGAGCATGGTCAAAACAAGATCGGTGAAGCAGTATTTACTGGTTCCGTGATTTGCAAATTAGAACTTGTCACCATATTTGTAGTAATGTCACATGATTTTAGGTCTTTTAGTGCAGAAATTGTTTTAATTCTTCTATATGTCAACGGATGGTGCCAATTAGATCTATTTTGAGCCGGCAACCACAGCCTCCTTTCATGGCCTCGTCAAGCAAGATGTGTATTGCTTAATTATTTTTTATTCTGCGTCTATTTTTTTTTAGGTATGCACTTTAATTAAATTTAGTGGCGGAAAATCGAGGCTCTTCTGGACTCTTATCAGGCACTTTTTATATCCGCACTCTCTTTGCCCCGAGCCGCCCGTGTTACTCGCTTGCCTTCCTCAGACGGAGGATTGCTGCAGTGTGGCCCCCGCCGCGTGAGGGGGTAGGGCCCATCCGAGATACTATTCCTGAATGGCCGACATATTTACTGATACTCTGAGATTTATAATTGTAAATATTAATCTATTATATATATATATATATATATATATATATATATATATTATTATATATATAGCTATTGGTGTGTTGTATTAACTATATAGAGATATACAATAATATATTCTTTATATATATAATGGGCATATATTAATGTATATTATTCTAATTGAATATGTAATCAAGTTAACTATTAATCGATAAATATATGCGTGTGTATATTATATATATTAATAATTAATATAATGGTAGTCAATAATATATATATGCCATTATTTATGAATTGGTGTAATAAATACTAATTTAATTATATTTAATTCTATCCATCTAAGTATACTGTATAATGAAATATATATGATTATATTACCATATCTATTTATGATTATATTATATAAGTAATATGGAACTATATATAATATATTATGAGCGTGTAAGTGATATAATACTATTATTACGTAATAATATTCATTAGTAAATATTATAAACAATATAACTATATAATAGATAGTTATTATATATATATTATTGTGCGTGTGATTATTTTTTGAATCGCAATTATCTAGATAGATAAACAGATATATAGAATAGATAGTATAACATTAGTATAGTGGGATAATAATTAGATTACGATTATAATGACGTAGAGATATAAGAATATTATATTATTGTATAGACTTATATATATGTGAGTGATTGCGAGCGTGTGTGTGTGTGTGTGTTATGTGCTCGAGTTGTGTGTAATAGTAATTGATGATTATAATATTAGTATGTATAGAATAGTGAAAATATTATTTTGTAAATAATAAACACAAATATATTCACAATTAGCGAGCCCACACACATCACACACCCATCCCACCACACCACAACTACCCAACACCACACACAACCAAATTTATTATATATATATTACATAAACGTAATATACAGGATACAAGCTGATCATTACAGACCATAATATTACTATGTATTATCATAGTTTACATTCTTTAAAAAATTTTCAATCCAGCCATAATCTTAAAAATAGTCACCTCAAGCCAATACTTTAAACAATTAGGTTATATATATATTGCCACGTTATAACTAAGGAGATTTATAAATGTATATTCATATAGTATTAATAGGCTGATAAGTATTCAATACGGCGTGTTTAATATATATATAGTTAGGTGTATAGTAGTACTGATTAATAGGGTAAATTTGGAAAATGCAACCCACACAGATTTTTTGGATCTAGTTATGTGAACAAATATTTTTTGTCCGATATAGGACATCTTCGCTCGTGTTGCGGAACGAGATCTAGGCACTGCACTTTACCTATCGACAACTAGACACACAACTTATATAAATGGGAAGCGGCACGTCCTGGTCTACAATAATACGTTCCGGCAGAGTGAGGGTCCACTCGCATTAAACCCCCTCTTGTAAAGATGTGGGGGACACAGCCTCACGTAGGCCCTTGTTAGGGCACTCTCGTCTGGTCTAGAACTCTTCCGAATGCTCAGAGCCCCCCTAAACCCCTTTTCTGAGGGGGTAGGGGCGAGGCGAGTCAAGATCGGTCCCCGTGCGCCTGGTCTATCAAACTCTTTCCGCAGAGGCCGCACCTTAAACCCTTTTTGAGAGGGGTTGTGGGTAGGGGATCTGCATCCTTGACAGGGGGACTGGTCTAACTGCAAGTGCTCGGCGAAGGCCCCCTAAACCCCTTTTGAGAGGGGGGGGGGAGCGGGCACCCGCCTGGTCTTTGCAAATCTTCCGACAGAGCCCCCTTAACCCCTTTTTGAATGAGGGGGGTGGGAACAGCACCCGCTCTGGTCTACAAACTCCTCGGCAGACCCCCTTAAAACCCCTTTTTGAGGGGGGGGGGGGGAAGCGGCACCCACCTGGTCTACAAAACTTCTCACCCAGTATGTTTTCCGGTGGCAGGAGAGAACCCAGACCCAGGAAACAGATTTAAACCACATCTTACCTTCAGCTTTTAACTCCAGGACGGGCCCAGGCTGCGGGTCACTGGGATCTCGGGATGTCATCCACACACGCACACACACACACACACACACACACAACAACACACACACACTACACACACACAGGCAGCGACTCGACCAACACACACCACACACACGAACACATCACACACACACAACACACACCAAAGCGCAACCTAGCCACCACGCACACACACGACAAACACATAAGAATCCACACGATGGACCATGTAAATCGAAAACACACAGACACAGCGAAAAACGAATATATTCCCCTAATAAGATAGATAATAGCTAATAGATATAAAAGTAATTGAGCAAAGTCGTGTCGAAAGTTGCTGTCTGTCTCTAGTTGTTGTAGAATACCAAATATCTGAGGCACCTTATAAAGCACAATAATTACCTATACAATAGATCTCACTTTCTATCTACCTTGGTATAAATCCTAACCCAAATATATGTCCGGACAATTGTCTTTCCTTATTATATATTTTATTTATTAACATTATCTCACGTTTTTTTTTCTTCTTTTATTTTCCTTTCTATTCATTATAGCGTATAATAACCGGAATAAAATTAACATCAATGTGAAAAGAAAATAAAGAGGACAAAAGCGAGCAAGACTGAAGAGGACAAAAGAAACGTAGCCCGTAACGCTGATATGCAGATAGAACTATAGAAAGAAAAGAAATTATATAATATACTATTAAATCAATTTCATAGCGGATTTATATATGATGATTATTATACATATTCTTATTCTTAAGAAGATCAACAACGAGAGAGAGAATAGGAGGAGGAAAGATACGCAGAATTGTATCTGCGAAAGCAGAGACTGCATACTTAAGCCCAAATGCGAAAATAAGCGCGACTTATTTCAGTTGTGACAATCAAAAGTCGAGTTAGATGTAGTAGACAAGAAAAGAGGATATTGATTTGAAAGAGAGAGACAACAGTAATGTATGAAGAGAATGTGATGAAGAGAGTAGGGCAGAGAGAAGAAGAGAAGAGAGAGAGAGAAAGGAGAGGAGAAGAGAGAGAGAGAGAGAGAGAGAGAGAGAGAGAGACGAGAGAGAGAGAGAGAAGAGACAGAGAGAGAGACAGAGAGACAGACAGACAAAGACAGACAACAGAGAGACAAGAGAGAGAGAAAGAAAGAAAGAAAGAAAGAAAGAAGAGAGAGAGAATCATTATGAAAGCGGAAAAGTATTTGAGAGCCTTTAAGCCCGAAGACCCCCAAAAATTCATGAGAACTTAGAGCGGGAAGCCTGATGCCCCGAGAACAAAAGAACGAAGAGATTTAATTAAAGGAAGAGTGGGAATGAGAAGACTTAACAAGGGCGAGGCGAGCGTCTCCTAGGATGGCGGGAGCTTTGAGGGGAGGTTTCGTCTTCCGTCACAACAAGACGATTTAGACAAGGGTTGTGGGGAGGGTTGGGGGTTTGGGGGGTTGGGGAGTTGGGGGGGTTGGGGGGTTAGGGGGAGGGGAGGAGGAGGAGGAGGAGGTGGTGGTGGGGTTGGTACTTGGGGGTTGGGGAAGGGGAGGAGGTACATGGGGTGTAGGGGGTAGGGGGGGTTGGAGGGGTAGGGGTTAGGGGTTAGGAGGAAGGAGGAGGGGGGGGGGGTAGGGGGAGGGGGGAGGATTGGGGTTGGGGGTTAGGGGTTAGGAGGAGGAGGGGGAAGGGTACTTGGGGGTTAGGGGAGGGGGAGGAGGTACTTGGGGGTTGGGGGGGTTAGGGGGAGGGGAGGAGGTATTTGGGGTTGGGGGGTTAGGGAGGGGGAGGAGGCACAAGTGGTGGGGGAGGGGGGAGGGGGGAGGAGGTACTTGGGGGGTTTTGGGGGTTAGGGGAGGGGGAAGGAAGGCACCTATACATTCCTCCCCTCCTCCTCCTCCTGTCTCCTCTATTTTCTCTTTTGATTCTCTCACTACGTCTCTTCCTCCCCTCCACCTTCTGCCCCCCTCTCATTTTTCTCTCCTTGATTCGCTCATTTCGTCTCTTCTCCTCCGCTCCTCCTCCTTTTCCTTCATTTCTCTTCTGACTTTCTACTTCTTCTGTTCTCCTTCCCCCCTCCTTCTGTCTCCTCTCATATCTCTTCTCTCTTCTTCTCTCTCCCCTCTCCTCCTCTCCTTCCTCTTCTGTCTCCTCTCATCTTCTTTTAGACGTTTATTATTTTTCTTGCCCTTCGTTAAATTTTACCCTCTTGTCCTCCCCTAACCTTCCCTTTCCCTAGCATCATTTTTTTTAGCATCCCGGTGTCTTCCTAACACTAATCCCCTCCCTTTCTCTCCCCTCCTCTCGCCTCGGACCTCCATTCTTCCCCTCTCTCTCTCTCTTCTTTCTCCTCTTTCCTCCTACCCCATCCTCCCTCCCCGTATATCGTCCCCATCCCATAGCTTTAACCTCCCTTTCTTCGTCCTCTCTCTTTCTCTCTCCGCTTTTCCTGACTCTCTCTCTTCCCGCTCCATACCCTCCCTCCCTTCTCTCTTCTCCTCCCCACCTCCCCTCCTCCCCCCCTCTCACATCCTTCTGTCCTCCCCCGTCTCCATCCCCTCCCTCTCCCTCCTTCTCCACCACCCCTTCTCTAACCCTCTTCCCCTTTCCAACCCCTCTCGCCTCCTCCCCCATTCTCCATACCCTCCCTCCCTCTCTCTTCTCCTTTCCCCCTCTTCATCACTCCACTCTCCTCTTACCTTCCCTCCCCCTCCCCTCCCCCTGCTCCATCCCTCCCCTCTTCATCTCTCCCCTCCATCCCCTCCCTCTCCTCCTCCCCCCTCTCCTCTCTCCCCTCCCTCCCCTCCCTCCCCATCTCCCTCCCCTCTCTCCTCCTCCCCCCATCCCCTATACCCCCTATACCCCTCCTTCCCCCTCCCTCCCTTATTACCCCCCCCCCTCCCCTCCCCCCTATCCGCCAGTTGAGCGGGAATGCAACAAACCTCGAGACGAGTCAGAGTGAGAGTCCCCCCCTCCACTCCCCCCCTCCACGACAGACCGACACAGGATGAGGCAGCGGAGCGACATTTCTATACCCAGCGAGGAAGTCCGGATGTTGATCGGCCGGGACCTGAGGACGATGGGTATGAGGGGGGTTGGGGGGGGGGTCGAGAAGGGGGTGGGGGCGAGGTCGGGGGTCGAAGAGGGCGTTGGCATGTGGTCGAGGGGGTGGGGGGGATGGAGAGGATGCTTGAAGAGTAGAGGGGGGAGGCGGTGCTGAAGAGGAGGGGAGCGGAGGGGGGGGTCGACGGGGGGGTATGGGGTGAGAGCGAAGGGGGAAGGATGCTTAGAAGAGTAGAGGGGGGGGCGAAGGGGGTCTTGCTTTAAGGAGGAGGTGGAATGGCGGGCGACTGAGGCAGAGGGGACGTTCGGGATTGAGAGGGCTAAGGATTGTTGAACAGAGCGTCAGGGTTAGTGTGGTAGGGTGGTGAGAAGGGAGGGATGCTTGAAGAGTAAGCGGGGAAAGGGGGTATTGAAGAGGAGGGGTGGTGGGGAGAGGGGAGGGGGGAAGATGCATCGAAGAGGAGCGGGAGGGGGAAGGATGCTGTGAAAGAGTAGCCAAGTGGGGTGAGGGCGCGTCTTGTTAGATAGTGGGCGGGATGCTTTGAAAAGCGAGTGGAGGGGAGTGCGGGGCTTGTAAGGAGGAGGCGGGGAGGGGAGGGTGTTGCTCTCGGCCGTATTGAGCTTGTGTGTTCTCGTGTCTCTGTTAGGCTTTGTTTATATATTTAGCAAAGTGTTTACAGAATCAAGCTCTCTATTAACATATAATTGCACTAGATACACAAAGACAAACACAAACATTTATTTATATGTATATATATATATATATATATATATATATATATATATATATATATATATATATATATATATTATATATATATATATATATATACTATATATATGCACACACACACACACACACACACACAGTCATACTGTATAAATAGTATATATATATGTATATATATATATATATATATATATATATATATATATATATATATATATATATTATATATATATATATATATAATATATATATATATATATATATATATATATATATATATATATATATATACATTAGTTATATGTATATATATATATATATATATATATATATATATATATATATATATATATATGTACACACACGACACACAACACACACACCACACACACAGACACACACACACACACACACACACACACACAATCACACACATAGTACAATATGTATTATTATATATATATAATATATATATATATATATATATATATAATATATATACATATATATAATATATATATATATATATATATAATATATAATATAATTCTATATATATATATATATATATATACTATATGTACACACACACACACATTACCACACACACACACAGACACACAACACACACACACACCACACACACACACACACACACACACAGCACACACACACACACACACACACACACACACACACACACACACACCACACATATTATATATATATATATATATATATATATATATATATATAGATATAGATAGAGAGAGGAGGAGAGAGAGAGGAGAGAGAGATGAGATGAGAGAGAGAGAGAGAGAGAGAAGAGAGATAGATAGATAGATAGATAGATAGGTAGATAGACAGATAGATAGATATATACATATTTAAAGATTTAGAGATTGTCTCTCTATTTCTGGAGCCATGTATCTACTGTAAATATATGTGTATTACGGTCAGTGCTTATTTTGTGTGAGTGATCACTTACATTTTTTATTTTTTGATGTTTACTCTTAGATACTTTCAAAAAAAATTTTCCTGTTTGATTTTATTATTATTTTCATTATATATATCTATATATATTTTCGTTTGTTCAGTACCCCTAGAACATCGACCCCCCTCCCCCTCTAACAACCCCCCCTCACCCACACCCCTTCCTCATACCATCTTCCCACACCCCACCCCTTCTTCATACCTTCCCCCCCACCCCCACCCCTTCCTCATACCTTCCTCCCACCCCCCTTACCTCCCCCCACACCCCTCTTGCCGCCCTACCCCCCACCCCACCCCTTCCCCCTCACCTCCCCCCACCCCCCCCTTCCCCATACCCTTCCCCCCCACCCCCCCCA
>NW_020871301.1:10000-12500 GCF_003789085.1 Penaeus vannamei | reverse complement strand
GGGGTGAGGAGGAGAGGAGGGAGATGGGGTGTTGGGGAGATGAGGAGGGGAAGGGACGGTGGGGTAGGAAGATAGGGAGGGTTGAAGGAGAAAGGAGGGAGGGAGGGAGGGTGGGGAGGAGGAGAGGGGAGGGGATGGGGTGTTGGGGAGATGAGGGGGGGAGGGACAGTGGGGTAGGAAGATAGGAGGGTTGAAGGAGAAGGGAGGGAGGGAGGGTGGGAAGATAGGGAGTTGGGGAGGAGCAGGGAGGTGGGGGGTGAAGGAGAATGGGAGGGGGATGCTAAGGATGGGGATGAAGGAAGGGAGGGATGAGGGGAGATGGGGAGGGAGGTAGAAAGGAGAGAGTAGGGAGAACATGGAGAGACTGATGGAAGAGGAGAATGAGAGAGGGAGTGGAAGGTCATGGAGATGGGAGAAGGAAGGGAAGGGAGGACGGGGGGCAGAACGCCAGGGAAGAGTGGGGGAGACGTGGGGGGGGGGGGGGGAAGGCCGACGGATGACCCGATCTCGGCGAGACCAAATCACTGCATTATCAACTCCAGATGTATACTATTTGTTATATGATCCTCATTAGAGATTCATGATGCACAGAATTTGGTGCGACGACGCCAGGGCAGTCTGCACTATCCTGCAATCCCCGTTGTTGTCTGTCTTCGTCCGTTCTCACTCTTTTCTTAGTATTTTCTCACTTATCTTCGGTCTTTGGGGGACTTTATCACCTCTCATTTGTCATATAAAACTCACCTTTTTATTCTCCCTCCTCCCCTCCTCCCCCATTCGCAAATATTCGCCAATGTAACCCGATCTGCGAAGTTTAAAAGCATTGGGGGAAAAAACACAAAAAATCGTATAATTGTTACTGCCTCGGAGACTTATTGCCACAATCAACTTATCTTCACCTCTCTATCTGAGTCGAGACGTAGGATTTGTCCATCGATGTGGCTTGAAGGAAGACAAAGTTGAGGTTTTACGTTTTATTCAGCTCGGAACGTAGTTTGTGAACGGGAGAATATGTATTTAACATTTTGGAACATATTCAAAGTAGTTTGTGAACAGGAGAATATTGCAGTGTATTTAACATTTTTGAACATATTCATTGATGGATGATATATATATATATATATATATATATATATATATATATATATTATATATATATTGAGATATATATATATATATATATATATATATATATATATATATTATATATATAGAGAGAGAGAGAGAGAGAGAGAGAGAGAGAGAGAGAGAGAGAGAGAGAGAGAGAGAGAGCAGTTGTATTGCAGTGTGTTTAAGATTTTTTTAAATATTGCAGTGTATTTAACATTTCTGAACATATTCATTGATGGATGATATCATATATATTAGATCCTGACAGTAGATGTTAATTAAGCTGTCTAGTAGTAGTATATAGCATTATATTTACCACTTTTAACGATAGAGGAATGAGACAAAATATCCATTATTAACATATAACAGCGGATTTAATAACAATTCAAACAAATAATAACTTCATTTTCAAAAACATAGTTTAAATGTACTAAGACAATCGACAGTACAAAATAACAACGCAATTCACACCATATAGTACAACAACACTAAGAATAAGATAAGAATAACAAAAACTAACAACAGAAATATACATTACTTCGTCAGTAACAACAACAACAATAGCTAACAATATACAGATTTGCAACATGTCAAAGAACAGACTTTTTCCAGATTTGCAACATGTCAAAGAACAGACTTTTTCCAGATTTGCAACATGTCAAAGAACAGAAAACAGAACATTCTTATATACTTAAACACCTACAACAACAATAAACAACAAATAACATTTTTTGACACTTTACATCACGAACTAAGATACAAAAGTTTATGGTAAGAAACAATGACTGATTCATATTATCTCATTATGTTGTGTAATTAAAAACATTTGGTTACTAGATGATGTTTAATGAGTGGAGTAACGGATCTTGAATAAATGAGGTGAGTGAGAGAGAGAGAGAGAGAGAGAGAAGAGAGAGAGAGAGAGAGAGAGAGAGAGAGAGAGAGAGAGAGAGAGAGAGAGAGAGAGAGAGAGAGAGAGAGAGAGAAGAGAGAGAGAGAGAGAGAAGAGAGAAGAGAGGAGAGAGAGAGAGAGAGAGAGAGAGAGAGAGAGGAGAGAGAGAGAGAAGAAAGAGAGCGAGAAGAGAGAGAGAGAGAGAGCAGAGAGAGAGAGAGAAGAGAGAGAGAGAATGTGCATATACAGAAAAAAAGAAAACATAAAAACAGAAAAGGAAATCTTACACATATGAAAAAGAACGAGAAAAGGAACAAGAATAATAAAGAAGAAAAGGAAAAAGAATGAGAACAAGAGGAGAAAAAAAAGAAAACAAAAGGAAAGAATACAAAAAAAGGAACAAGAAAGAAAGAAGGATAGAAGAAAAAACAAAAAATAAAAATAAAAATAAGAAGAGTAATAAGAATAAAATGATAAAGACGGCAAAGAAGACGCCAA
>NW_020871301.1:0-5000 GCF_003789085.1 Penaeus vannamei | reverse complement strand
ATTTGACTAAAGATGCATGTTACTAACAGTCATTAGAGTTTTAAGTATCAATTATACTATCGTTATTGCTAGGTTAGGTTGGTATCTCTGCTAAAACAGCTGTTATGCTGTAGTAAGTGTTCATTGAGGAAAAAGAGGAAAACCAAATATTGTAAAAGTCATCATAGTAACGACTATACTGTAGTTTCTCAAATATGTAAAGTCATATAGAATAACCAACTATCAGAGATTTATTTACGATTCATGAGCCTTGATGTCCATATACCAAAGATGGATACAAAAAAAAAAAAAAAAAAAAAAAAAAAAAAAAAAAGAAATAAAAATAAATAAAATAAATAATATAAATATAAATAGATAAATAGAAAAAATGGTATCACACAGCCATTATTCTCTGGTAGTCGACTTCCATGGCTGCCACACCTCTGTCAGTGCCATGGTTGTAGGTCTGGTTTCAGTACCATAGGATTGTCAGCCCTAAAAGCACTGGACCCTAAGACGCCATCGCCTTACCACAGACTCCTCCGCTCCCTGCTCCAATCTCTGCCGGTCGCCGGACATTCTATTCTCCCTCCTCTCCCCCCTCCTTACCCTCCCCAACCCCAAACCCAGCGACCCACCCTATTCCCTCCTCCATGCCCCTCTCACCTTGCCTCATCCCAGCCCCACCCCATTCACCCCCTTCCCCTCCAATTCCCCCTCCCCCCTTCACCTAGTAGGCCACGACCTGTTCACCTGTCGGCCAGAAGGTCAGGTGATTAGACGGTCTTCCAATCGCGGACCTTGTAATTGCAGCCGATTCGACAGATCTTCGCGGCCATAATTTATCGATCGGATGGTCCAGATAAGCGCAACATTGCCATCGACTGTAGCTGTACAAAGGAGCTCTTTCTGGGAGGTACTGCTTATACAGCTATTATAGAAACAGCGGGCGTAGCAGATAACAAGCAGCGCCGTGATTGGCTGCGATTGGCCATGATTGGGCTACGTGCACCTCTTCATTCATATATGCAACCGGCGCTGATTCGAGACAAGCGCCGAAACGAGACCACCCCTACTTCGCTCGTTCCCCTTAACTCCCCTACTCGTTCCTCCCTGTGATTTGCCTTCGACGCCCGCTCTCGTCCTCGTAGAGTAACGCCAATCATAGCCATTAGCAACCTCGGCTCCTGATGAACCAAAAGTCCCTCATAATGAGTGGACGAGCTGCGTCTTCTCCGGCGTTTTGGACTAGGGTACAGTATTAGTTATGTAAAACTGCCTCGTCTGGTCATCAGGCGGACCTGCAAATAGTCCAAACCTGATTGAAATTTATGAGTTGCATACATTAAATGCAGAACAAAAATAAAAGCGAAAAAAAGAAGATAAAAAAAAAATACGAGAGAGAGGAAGGGGGAAAAAAAATATTTAAAAAACGTGTCATAATGCCCAAAGCTGAAACTGATACCGTGTTGAGCGACCCTGACTGTTCCCCCGGGGCGAGTCGCCAGCAAGCCTCGCCACACGCCGCGCATCTGTCATTACTTGTGTTTAGGGGGGGAGCGGGGGTGGGGGACTGGCCCTCCACCGTGGGGTTCTTGTAACCTGAGAACTCACCTTGGGATTTGCAGCTTTTGGGAAGAGGGGGTGGGGGAGCAAGAGGGGTATTGAAGGTCAGAGGAGCTGCGGCGCATAGGCATAGGAGGGTTCAAGAAGAAGGGGCCGGGGCAGGGGGTGAGGGAGTGGGGACAGGGGCAGATGGGGAGGGACGGGGCTCAGCGGTGGCGACAGACAGGGAAGCGGTAGACATGAAGCAGGGGCTAAGAGAGGGACGGACATGGCATCGAGAGGACGAGGATACTTGGAAAACTCACCCGACACACAACCTGACAAACGCAAGAGGAAACAAGACTTCTTCAATTAGATTTGCCTTGCACAGCTTGTACCCTTACCTATCTTTTCTCTCTCTCATCAGACTCTCTCTCTATTTCTCTCCTCGGTTGCTTCTACTCATCCTCATTATCTCATCGTTCTTCCTACGTACTCTCTCGATTTCATCTACGTCTCTTGTCGTCTAAATCTCTCTTTCTATCTATATATGATCTATTTTATCTGTCTGTGTCATGGTGTCTCTGTCTCTTTTCTTTCTATGACTTCCGCTGTTCTTCTCCTGGGGCTGGTTCGGGTCTGTCTGTCGCCCTGTCGGTCTCTCTCTTCTCTTCTCGTCTATTCTTCAGCTCTCTCCTCTCATGCTCTTCTAGCTCTGTACTCTCTTCTCTTCCTCTCTCTCTCTCACTACATCTCTTCTTTCATCTCCCTGAAGTTCTAGCTTTGTCTCCTCTCTGTTTCTCATCCACTACTTTCACCTATCACTATCGCTCACACACTGTATCTGTGGTATCGTCTGTTAGCTTTGTCTCTCTCTTTTTAGATGACCTCTGACTTCTTTTAATGCCTGTCTCTTATCTGTCTGTCTGGTCTCCGACTCGTCTTTCTCTACTCTATAATTACTTAATGATTCGTATTCTACTCTATCTATCTCTTGTCTCTATATTATATCTCTGTCATATCCTCTCTTTCTATGACTCTCTCTCTGTCAATCTCGTCTTCAGGTTCTTCTCTCTCTCTCTCTCGTCCTGTCTCTCTCTCTCTCTCTATCTCTCTCTCTCTTCATTCTCTGGTTTTCTCTGGGTCTCCCTTCCTTTCTCTCTCTTTCTCTGTTCTGCTCCATACACCTTCCCTTTTTGCTTTTCCTTTCTTGCTCATCTTTCTATCTCTCTCTCCTTCCTCGTTCCTCTCTCTAGTCCGTCTCTTCCTCGTCCTACTGTTCGTCGTCTCTTGCGTCCTGTACCCTCCTCGATCCTCTCCCTCTCACTCAGTCCGGCTCGCCCTCGTCCTCTCATCTCCCGATCCTTCTCTCTCTCATCTTCTCTCATCGTACCTCTCTCTCTCTCTCTTCTCCGTCTCTCGCGCTCTCTTCTCTCTTCTCCTTCCTCTCTCTTCTTCCTTTTCTCTCTCTCTTTCTCTGTCTCTCTGCCATACAACCTTCCTTACCAGCACACTCCCTTCTCCACCATCCCACAAATTCCCTACCCAACAGTCCAACACAACCTCCCCCACGCCCCACCCATCTCCAACACTCCCACAACCCCACACATCCTCCCACGCCACCTCGACGCCCCACTAGCGCCTGACGTCTCAAAAATGAAGACTTGAGACGAAAGCCATCTTTGGGACTCACAACAACCCTCAGACTCCATTCTTCAACATCCTAGCGGCCCCACACAACCCCATCCTTCTCCAACGCTTCTTTATAAACCCCGCCCGTCTCCAACACTCCCACATAACTCCACAAACCCCACGAACTCCCTATCCAACTATCCACACAACCCCGCCCTCTCCAACATCCACACAACCCGCCTTTCTCTAACACTCCTATACACCCCGGCCCTCCTCCAACATTCCTCACACACGCCACACAACCCCGCCCTCATCCAACACTCCCACAACCCCGCTTCCTCAACATTCCACACAACACACAACCTCGCCTCTCCAACCCCCCACACAACCCTGCCTCCTCCAACACCCACACAACCCCGCGCCATCCTCCGAAGACTCCATTACAACCCCGCCCACCTCAAACATTCACAATCCCAACACCCTGCCCGCTCCAACACTCCCACCAACCCCCGTTCTCAACATTCCGAACAACAACCCCGCCTTTCTCCAAGCACTCCTATCAACCCCCCCTCTCCAACAATTCCTACCCAACCTGCCTCCTCCAACATCCACACAACCCGCCCTCCTCCAACACTTCCAACACAACCCCCGCCTCCTCCAGCACTCCCACACAACCCGCCCCTCCTCCACCATCCACACAACTTCCGCTCTTCGCAACACTCCACACGTAACCCCGCCCTCCCAAGCACTCACACATCCCGCCCTCCTCCACACTCCACAAAACCCCGGCACTCAACACCCCAAACCCCCACCTCCTCCATCCAACTCCCACAAGACCCAGCAACACCCCGCCTTCCCAACCTCCACACTCTACAACAAACCCCCCGCCTCAGTCTCAACACTCCACAACAACTCACATTATTCTGCCAACAACCCCTTAACGAGAGCGGTTCCAGAAGGTAAACCAGATTTAGTCGCGTTGTCGAGGTCGCGGTTCTTGCTACAACATACGAGGCGGCTGGACCAAAAGCCTGCTTGTGGCGAGGCTTAAGTGGGTGATGTTGTTTTGTTTTTGGTTGGGTTATGTTTGGGGAGGTATTGTTGGATATGTTGGGGGTTATGTTGGGGGTTATGGGTCGACTATGTTGGATGTGACTATGTTGGGTGGGGGGGTTATGTGACTATGTTGGTGGGGGGGTTATGTTGACTATGTTTGGGTGGGGGTTATGTGGCTGTGTTGGGGTTATGTTTGGCTATGTGGGGTTGTATTGGCTGTTGTTGAGGTTATGTTGGCCTATGTTGTGGTTATGTGGGGGATATTTGGCTTATGTTTCGCGGGGTTTGTGTTGGATTGTGGGGTTATGTTGATAGTTCGGGGTTTGTTGGTACGTTGCGGGTTGTATTCGGCTATGTTGGGGGTTATGGGCTGTGTTGGAGGTGCTAGTTTGGCTATTTAGGGGGTAATGTTGGTAGTTGGGGTTATGTTGGCTATGTGTGGAGGTTATGTTGGGTATATTGGGGTTTATGTTGGCTATGTTGCGGGTTTATGTTGGATAATTTGAGCTGGCTCATTTTTTGGAGGTTAATAGTTGGGAATTCGGGCTATATTGGAGCTATGTATTACGATACTGGTTATGTTGGGGTTATGTGGTATGTCGGGGATATTGGCGATGATTCGTTTCATGTTGATGTGGGGATGCTGGTGTTCATGTTTGGAGATAGCGGATAAACTGAAAATGTCGCTATGGTTGGCTGTTATGTTGACGGTATTTGGTGTTAGTTTATGTTGCTAGTAATGAGGAAAATGTAGGTCAATCAGTACATGTTAAGAGCAAACATTTTTT
>NW_020871298.1:25000-39407 GCF_003789085.1 Penaeus vannamei | reverse complement strand
ATGAAATACACTGGGAAATAAATGTATGTCTATCAGTCTATACATGCATATTAACTCTATATATAGATAAATGTTATATATACCTGAGATAGATAGATTAGATATATACCTGATAGATAAGATAAATGTGTGTATACCTGATAGATAGATAGATAAATGTATATATATCTAGTAGATAGATAAATGTATTATATCTGGTAGATTCTGTCTATGTATTCATTCTGTGTATATGCATGTCTTATATACGAATATTCATTATGTCGGGCGCGCATAGCTCTAACAAACCGACCGAGATTCTTCCCAGCCAGCACTAGATACCGGGACCCATGTGGATTCTATTTTGGGCCCACATTGGTCCCACATACTTGACCGCGGGATCTTATGGGATTAGAGGGCTGGCTTAGTGAGTCAAAACACGAAATGTAGAGACTCAGATACACCATGCGGCTGCTCGAGTAGGTTAAACATGGGAATGGTAAGGTTCATATACATCTACGTTCTAAGCAGATACATAAGCATGGGATAGGTAAGGTTCATATACATAGGTTCTAAGCAGATACATAAGCATGGGAATAGGTAAGGTTCATATACAGTAGGTTCTAAGCAGATACATAAGCATGGGAATAGTAAGGTTCATATACAAGTTTCTAAGCAGATACATAAACGTGAATAGGTAAGGTCATCATATACAGTAGGTCTAAGCAGATACATAAACGGGAATAGGTATTCATATACATAGGTTCTAAGCAGATACATAAACGTGGGAATAGGTAAGGTCCATAATACAGTAGGTTCTAAGCAGATACATAAACGTGGGAATAGTAAGTTCATATACAGTGGTTCTAAGCAGATACATAAACGTGGAATAGGTAAGAGTTCTAAGTAGATTAAGTTCATATACAGTAGTCTAAGCAGATACATAACGTGGAATAGGTAAGGTTCATATACAGTAGGTTCTAAGCAGATACATAAACGTGGGATAGGTAAATATACAGTTCTAGTAGATACATAATCGAAGTAATTCAACTTACTGACCATTCACTTGTAGTATTGAGAAAAACTTATATTAAATGAGAAGCCTATAACAGTGTCGCGTCACCCATCTACAAACCTCATACAAAAATTAAATAATTACCCATTCCCATGCAATCTGCTCGGCGGATTTACTATTTAATTATATTTTTGTTTAGCACTCACGAATAATCTATGCTTCCCCTACCCACATACTTTACCCATGCTTGCCTATTCCTCCATGCCCAATGTGTGTCGTGCTGTTTCTAGTTATATCTTTCTGTACGCAGACTATACGTTTTATTATTAAACGAATTAAGAATATAGAGTAATGACTTGTGAACGTTTTCGTAACTAAGAGCAAGGGAGTGGCCGATTGTATGGATCTAGATATATTTTTTTAAATCTCATACTTTTCTTTTCTTTTGAGAACTTTTAAGCATTTTTATCGTTTATTTTTTCTCTGTTGTCATATTATTTACCCTTCATGTTATTTCTTCAGCTACTTGAATGTCCACTATATTAAACTACGCAAAATATATAAATAGATGAACATGCATCCAACGAGTATATTAGTATAATAATGATTTGCAGTTACAACTCACAGGTTACTGTTGTAGGACCTTTTCACCATAGTAACATTGGCTAGGGAAAGCCACCCGCACCTTTCACTGACTTATATCTTAATTACGGACAGTAAGACATAGAGTGTGTGTTTGGGTGTGCTTATGTGAGCACTTCTGTCTACTTACATGCACAGGTAGTATAAAAGTTCTCTAGAGACAATTATAATGTTTTGTTGAAAGCACGTGTTATTCTTGTCGTCTTTCAATAATTAATACATATATTACTTAGAGGTATGATGTTGAAAAGTCCGACTGGTTTCCGTGATGTTATTATATGGAATTAGATACCCTTGTTGTTAACACATAGGCTTAAATTAGAACAAGAGAGGCCTATGAAGGATTTGCTTTCAGTACTAAACCTTGTGTATGTAGCCAATATTTTTTGCGTTTTTTTTATATCAAATTACTAATTGATATTAATATTAACTGTGTAAGATTTAAGCGATTGATATAAGGAAGTCTGTGACAGGAAACAATGAATAATACACAAAAATTGAACTAATTATTTTGTCCTTTATCATGGTATTGATGCTATGTAGCGCAATATACATCAGTGACAGGTAATTTCTAATGTTTGTTTCCTGTCATGTATTAGACTACATTTTGGGTTCATAAGATGGTCACTTGTAGGAAAACTCTTTAAGTCGACCTTGCCAGGATTCGAACCTGGAATCTTCTGATCCGTAGTCAGACGCGTTATCCGTTGCGCCACAAGGCCATATGTCCCTCCTTTAGTAATTTCTAATATCAATAATTATCTTAACGAAATGTAAGGAACGTGCATTATATCTGTAAACGGAGAATACAGGTTATGGGAATTGTAGAATGGTTTAAGGATCTCGAAAACCTAAAGCGTCTCTTAATTTTTTGCTCTTTTTATAGACTGCATTTATAGGATTTTATATGGCCACTAACTTGTATATATATGAACTACACGCCGGTATTTTTATAATCACGAAGAGATGCATTAATATCATAAACTTCAACAGCAATTGAACATGCCCGCCAGTACAACACCATTACCAAGGCAATACCACTCCCGTGCATAAAACCACATGCATGGAAATGTAGACCCGCACCACACTTCAAGCAGGGAAATGTCTATCTACACCACGAAACCAAGCAGGGAAATACTCACCTTATCAGCTATAGCGGTAGGGAAAAGTCCTATACGATGACTTTTTAACTATGGGGCGTCCTTCCTTTAAAACTCGCATATATACAGCTTGTGACCGATAGTTTGTTATAAATCTCATGAAATGTCTTGCATGTCTTACACTTTCACGCAAAATGTTATTCCATATTTATCCTCAAGGAACTTTTTGAGCTTCGATAATCACCTGTTCTATAATTGTACCTACTAAATGTACGGTTTCTACCCATTGAGGCAGTTACTATATGATCACTTTTCCCCCCAAAGATGACAATATCGTAAATGCTTTACGTCGTTATTTATTGTGAATATCAGGTCAACCATAAACGCCTAGGTGCTGTCCGCGTCTCTTCCCAATGTGGATTATGTTAAAATTCCTAGTAATTATATACGCACAACCACCATATGAGGCAGCACTTCCAAATCTCAATCTTCACAATAGTTCTGTCACATTTTAATCGGTATTATTGGAAATGCAACTCCACACCTAATTTAAAGAATCTGAGCTTACCACGTGATAGAACACATTCTATGAAAATTTTCTTCTATACCATTATCTGCGCAAATTGATAATAACGGTGTCACAAGGGTATAAAATCCACGATTTCCAGGAGCCGCGGTAACCTTCCGCCTCCAACGCCGCGACAAAATGACAAAAAGTCGTTAAGAGCTAAGGAAAGTCGGACGGATTTGTAGCGGATGACGTATGCGAGGGAAATCAAATGAGCCAATTAGATTCGTGCGTGAACGTGACGTGAACATAGACACTTAATAGAACCAATCAGATATAGAATATACATCACGTGACAATAGAAGCTGGACCTAGGAGAAGCCTTTTGAAATTCAAATCAGTTCCATCATGGCTAGACAGTGTGTAGGTTGTGAGAACAATTATTTCGATTTCATTGCGAATTATCAACAAAATAACGAAGCAAGCTTACTAAATCTACGCGATCACGGTGTAATGCTAAATGAAGTGCAGCGTCCCGCACTGTAAGAAATCGTGTCATTACAGAAATGACAGACACCAATGGGTTTGTGGTGCATGGGAAAGGATTAAAAAACACAAAACGAAGAAAGCAATGGAACTTTGCTGTAAGCGTTCGCAATTCCCGCCAACAAACGACCTTGGAATACCCCGACAATACCAGGGACCCGCAGCCTGGCCCTTCTGGAGTTAATGCTTAAGGTAAGATGTGGTTCAAACAATTCCTGGGTCTGGGATCTCTCCTGCCGGAAAGATTTTGTAGACCAGGTGGGGGTGGGAGGGGCGGTAGTACCCCTATAAAGGAGTCGGACCCTATACCACCCGAAAATATGTAATATACTGCTATTCTACCGATGTTTCTCAAAATTCCCTATTATGTAGGCCTATCATACCCTGTCCAGCTATCAGGACCGATATCGTAGTTATGCTTCGTTTACGAAGGAAATTGCTATATTCGTTCGAAACGCGACGACAGCTACTTGAAAATTATTCTATTCACCCAAAATGGTGTGGGTTGCATTACCAAATTTACCTTTGAATCTCCACTTTTAATTATTTCTTTTAATCCATTTCCATTATTAAATACAATCCCGTTCGACTTGCAAGTATTACTGAAGCCAATGTTTTGAAAACTTGCGACTGCTCGGTCGTTTCAGGTAGCATGTTAGCAGTGGCTGTTGTTTAAATACACTTCCTTTGTTTCTACTTCAGTTACCTTCGTGTTTTACGACAAGGTGTTTAATCTTCTTGTTATTGTTAATAATTTTTTGTTGTTGCTGTTTTCCTTCCCAGTGTTTGAAATATGTGTGGTGTGTGGTGTGTGTGTGTGTGTGTGTGTGTGTGTGTGTGTGTGTGTGTGTGTGTGTGTTGTTGTGTGTGTGTGTGTGGTGTGTGTGTGTGTGTGTGTGTGGCACGACCTGTCAGCTATTAAATTGCGATAATGGAAACAAAAATTTTATAGAATGCGAGATAATTGCATTCGTTTGCCGTAATAACCCGACAATTTCGCAAAAGGAAAAGAGCTAACAACCACACTGACCTCAGGTCACCTGACTCGCTGGGTATTTCAGATCTCAACCAGTGGTGCACATCGCATCCCTCTGTTACATGTTACGTTATGACCCTCATATTGATTCTCTATAAAATATTTTCACGAGAATCATCTCTCTCTCTCACACACACACACACACACACACAGCGTGTATGTATATATATGTATAATATATATATATATATATATATATATATATATATATATACTATATATGACTTTAAATGAAAGACCTGTTTTCACTACCTATGTTTGTCTGAGATTGCTTCTTAGTGTTACTGAATGACTGGACGTGAATGGCTGTACTTTAGACCGTGAAGTGTTCGAGTCTTCGCTTCTGGGGACGTTGGGAAAGGTTCTACTGACGGGGCAGCCGGTGAATTAAAGCACAAATTCGACTCAATTACGCTAGTGTATGTTAGGAATTGTGGTTTTGATGCTTCTTCGAAATTTGGGAGGAAATCATCGGGAGAGAGACTGACGGTTGAACTGTGAATTTTATCGAATATGAATTATAATGAAATTAGATTAAATTACAGTATCTTTTAAGGCTACAGTTGGCCGTGTTGTTCTGCTGACTTTCCTAGTTAGAAATCCCAAAATTCAGACAATTTTTAAAAATCCTCTACAAGTAGTACACAATTCCTGACATATCTTTCGTATGAAGTCAACTATTAAAATGGTCTTGGCTGCATGTCCATATTAGTCGGCTATGTTATCCCCAGTCCTTCATAGGAAAATAGGTTGGGGGTGTGTGCTCACCAGGGCTCGAACCTGGGACCTTCTGTGTGTTAGACAGATGTGATAACCACTACACCATGAGCACGTCTTGCACTTAGGGAATATCTTAGTAATTTTTATTTATTGGATTTTCTACTACGAGATCTTAATTAATTAAATTACATAAGCTTGGAAAGTACGATCAGTAGGCATCGTCTATGAGATATTTAGTATATAGAGCATGAGATGGCTACATCACGCGCGCGCGGCGCACACACACACCACACACACACACACACACACCACACACACACACACACACACACACACACACAACACACACACACACGTGTACACACACACACACCGTGTACACACACCACACCACACCACACGGGCGCGCGCAACTCAATTTATGTACGCACCGCAGGTAATACACAAAATATACACGCATGCACACGTACAGTAAAACGTATACACGTACACACACAAAGTAAAAACATACACACATAAACACACGCACAGTTAATACATACATACATATTACACAGTTAATGTAAGCTGTGTGAAGAGCGACGGTCAACAGTGGTAAACACGAGAAATGACGAAATTCAAGCAATTCATTACCGGTCACATGTGCATTTTCCTTGGACACTGATTACTTTGAATTTATATTCCCACACTGCGACTCTCCCCACGCGATCCGAACACATCATCCATCACTCAAAAAAAAACTTGCTTGAACTCTACTTTGATGCACAGTTGGCACCAATCCCCCCCCCCCCAATGCCTAGTGTAACTTGCACTCAGGCTTTGATATTGAGAAACCACTCCTCCTAAGGCTAATACTTTATCCGTGGTATATTTTAGGGTGTTTTGGGGAACCATCCTTCGATCTGCCATTGCATTTACTCACTGTCTTCTTTGATAATATAATCCTCTTGTTGTAACAGTTTTCTTTTGTGAATTTTTTTGGATGTCAGAAAAAAATATAAGCGGCAGTTATCTTTATTTCGTTCACAATTGCGGGTTAGAATATTAAAAGTCTGGTAATGTGCAAATTCCACGTTATATCGTGTTCTTTGCAAAAACAGATTATTAACGTATTTATAAGAGAATAACGATGACTAGTTATATATATAGCGTGACAGGACAGGCCTCATCTTATAATATGCAAATCGTGTAATGCAATAGTCATCTCATGGTTAAGCTTATTCGGTGAGTTAAGGGGATACAGCATGAATATCGTATGTTGCTTTTGAAATCGTAGCTATGTGGTCATCCGTGATGTAAAACATGCAAATACACATTTGTTTTTTAGCACAGTATGTGTTAGCATATTTTCTTACGTGTCTTCACATTAATCTTAATTTCAATTTGGCGATACAGTGTAGTGATTTTAAGTTATATTATATATATGTAATAAGAATATTATTTATTGGAAAAGTGAATTTTCAGTAACTTTTTCCATAAGAAATAGGCCTTGTGGCGCAACGGATAACGCGTCTGACTACGGATCAGAAGATTCCAGGTTCGAATCCTGGCAAGGTCGACAGATTCTTTATGGAGGTAAACATTAATAGGAAATCTCTACACCTATACCTAGAAGGTTATTTAGTCAAAGAGTTTCTTGGTGCTACTGTACAAATAATTGCAATTTCTACCCCTGAGAAATGAAATGCGAATGGCATGGTGAGAAAAACAACAAAAAACAATTCAAGGATATCTGAGAGAGTAAGTGAAAGTGAGAGAGAGGTGGGTCAGGGGGTATAATCTACTCTCGTTGAAAACATTGTCAATTATCTTGAGTTACGTCTGTTTAACTGTTTTACTAAATAAGTTATCTGGAAATTATAAAGTGCGGAGGTAAATGTGCTGTCCATGGTAAACAGACAGAAATGTGTACATACATTTTCCGAAGATAAATATAGAAACGACATTAATCGCTTCATGTAGATATCGCAAAATACGATTCTAAAGAGGCTACTGGGTTCACAGAACACTGACTAATAATATAAGGATAGATAAAAGTTGCATTTAGTGGTTGAATTATATTTGTTATAGTTGGACCAATAAGATTAATCGTTTAGTGTTACATTTATCCATAACTACACAGATTATCAGACGATCTAAGACAGGAATGAAGATTGAGATTATGTTAAGTCTGAGTTTGAGGACAGTTATGTTTGGCAGAGGTAATGGTAACGGTATCAACAGCAGTAATAACAGTGATGATCTAAAGCGATTGTTCCCAATCTTTAATAGCTCATTACCCACGTTGTTATGACGCGCCGGGCCTTTTACCTTACTCGCAAAACTGTTCATATTTATACATATATTTGAAACATTGGTATAAAATCCGGTGCGCGCGCATACACATGTTCACGCTCTCTCTCTCTCTCTCACACACACACACACACACACACACACACACACACACACACACACACACACACACACACACACACACACACACACACACAACGCACGCACGCGCGCACACACACACACACACACATTGTTATCAATATTATAATCACATAGCTTATTTTTTTTATTCTACACAGATGGAACAGTATTTGGGCAGTTAAATATACAACTTAACACACATACACACACACACCGGCTTCAGTACACCTCAGCTGCTATTGACCAACAAAGTGCCAGTATGAGGCCAGCTCAGCAGCTGAGTGAGCTGACTTACAGAACGCGCCAGCTTAGAATTTCGGAGTGACTAGAGGTGTCGCAGAAGCATTCGAGAGAAAATACTAATTGGCTGCGACACAGTGATTGTGATTGTTTTGAATTGGTATTATTCTTGATATCATTGAGACAATGATATTGATAATCCTCATTATTAACATTATCATCGTTACAGTTACTGTTAGCGTTATCATCATCATCATCGTCAGCAAAATAATTATAATCATCATTATCCACCTTCTATTATCACATGATTAACATTATTATTGTCATTTTGTTCTTTTCCTATAATTGCTTATTAATTAAGTGACTTTAATTCAAAATTATACACTGATATTAAAAAAGCTTTGACACCAATGACGTCATTTTACTAATTCTATCAATGTCGATGGTGTTCTTATAGACATTATAATTATTGCCATATTGTAGACATTACATGAATCAATATAAGACCAAAGAAAATATTTCCGAAAATCAAGGAAAAAGGACAAAGGTGAGACAGGTAGTATTAGTAAATTTGGCGCATTGGTAAGTATTAGTAACTGGCGCATTGGTAAGATTAGTAATAGACGCATTTGTAAGTATTTGTAATTGGCGCATTGGTAAGTATTAGTAATAGGCGCATAGGTAAGTATTAGTAATTAGGCGCATTGGTAAGGATTAGTAAGGCGCATTGTATTAGTAATAGACGCATTGGTAAGTACTAGTAATAGGCGCATTGGTAAGTACTAGTAATAGACGCATTGGTAAGTATTAGTAATAGGCGCATTGTATTAGTAATAGACGCATTGGTATTAGTAATAGACGCATTGGTAAGTACTAGTAATAGGCGCATTGGTAAGTATTAGTAATAGGTGCATTGGTAAGTACTAGTAATAGGCGCATTGGTAGTAGTATAGGCGCATTGGTAAGTATTAGTAAAGGCGCATAAGTATAGTAAGCGCATACTAAGTATTAGTATAGCGCATTGGTATTAGTAAAGGCATAGGTAAGTATTAGTAATAGGCGCATAGTAGTATTAGTAATAGGCGCATTGTAAGTACTAGTAATAGGCGCATTGGTAAGTATAGTAATAGGCGCATTGGTAAGTACTAGTAATAGGCGCATACGTAAGTATTAGTAATAGGCCATTGCAGTAAAGGCGCATAGGTAAGTATTAAGTAATAGCATAATAGTACGCATTGGTAAGTATTAATAGCGCATAATAGACGCCAAGTAATTTGGTAAGTATTAGTAATAGGGCGCATTGGTAAGTAAGTATAGGCGCATGTATTAGTAATAGACGCATGGTAAGTAACTAGTAATAGGCGCATGGGTATTAGTAATAGGCCGCATTGGTAAGTATATAGTAGTATTAGTAATAGACGCATTGTAAGTATTAGTAATAGACGCATTGGTAAGTATAGTAAATAGACGCATTGGTAAGTATTAGTAATAGGCGCAATAGGTAAAGTATTAGTAATAGGCGCATTGGTAATATAGTAATAGGCGCTTGGTAAGTACTAGTAATAGGCGCATTGGTAAGTACTTAGTAATAGGCGCATTGGTAATACGCTAAAGTAAGTAATAGGCGCATTGGTAAGTAGTTAGTAATAGGGCGCATTGGTAAGTATGGTAATAGACGCATTGGTATTAGTAATAGACGCATTGTATATTAGTAATAGGCGCATTGGTAAGTATTAGTAATGGACGCATTAGTATTAGTAATAGACGCATTGGTAAGTATAGTAATTATATAGTAATAGACGCATTGGTAAGTATTAGTAATAGGCGCCATAGGTAAGTATTAGTAATAGGCGCATGTAAGTATTATAAAAGGCGCATTAGTATTCGTAATAGACGCATTGGTAAGTACTAGTAATAGGCGCATTGGTAAGTATTAGTAATAGGCGCATTGGTATTAGTAATAGGCGCATTGGTAAGTATTAGTAATAGGCGCATTGGTAAGTATTAGTAATAGGCGCATAGGTAAGTATTAGTAATAGGCGCATTGGTATTAGTAATAGACGCATTGGTAAGTATTAATAGGCGCATAGGTAAGTATTAGTAATAGCGCAGTATTCAGTAATAGACGCATTGGTAAGTATTAGTAATTGGCGCATTGGTAATTAAAGGCAATTTAGAAAATAAAATCAAGTGGGGTATGGTATATACTTATTGTCACCCCGCAGTCATCACTTTAAAATAATAACTCTAAGTAACTTAGTTATTTTGAAATTAAGTCGACTCTTTGTTTCTTTGTTTAGATATGTTAGTTTACGAAGGGTACGAGCAGCTGGATAAAAAAGGAGATAAATAGACCTAGGCAACGTTGAGAGACAAAATGAAGCCACATGCGTTTTTTTATTATTTTTTTATTTACTATTTTTTTTTTTTTTTTTTTAGTAAACCGAGTCTAGGTAGGCAATCACATTAATTTTTTTTTCAGCTTTCGAGAGAGAGAGATGGGGAAAAATTATGCATCATTGACTAGATATCAGACTTTGATATATACAATATAGATAAAATAATTTCCAATATGAATGTAAATTTTTACAAACTGTGCAAATAATATAAAAATTACCTAATGGGAGGAATATCACGTGAAACGAGGGAGATATATTTGTTTAGAAAAAAGAATTTAAGTATCTGTCTAAGATCCATTATTAAGTACCTTCATCTAAACGGCAGAAATGAACTCAGAAGTCCTTGCTTCGAGAAAATCAGTGATATATTTTGAACCTTATTTAACTGTACTGAAAACATCTACGTATAATTTTATATACCTTTATATGGCATACAAACTTGAAATTTTGTATACCTTTATATGGGCATACAAACTTGATAATTTTGTATACCTTTATATGGGCATACAAACTTGATAATTTTGTATACCTTTATATGGGCATACAAACTTGACTGATGTCATTATAATCCCTTAAAATGTAGTTAGACAAGATTATCCTCTTAAGTACACTATGATTAAAGCATTAAAAACGGAAACAACCACTTGTTTAAGAATCGCCATTTTTGACGCGTCCATGAGTATCAGATATACGAAAATCACATTCTTACAGTTCATGCTTTCTACTTATTTACTAGTGAAAGTTGTAAATACGTATATTATGTATATAATACATATTTCTCTCTTGTATATATGGCCTTGTGGCGCAACGGATAACGCGTCTGACTACGGATCAGAAGATTCCAGGTTCGAATCCTGGCAAGGTCGCTAAACTTTTCCTGCGAACACTCCATAGGTCATAGTGTACAAACATGTAACACATAATAGTTAGGGTATATATGGTACATGTTACAGGCAGACGGAGAGGGCATAAACGCGCATATTTAAAGGAATTAAAACGAAATTTCATAATCTACAATTACCAGTTACCAAACACGTATTGAGTGTTGTGAAATGAGACACTAATATCAATACCAACAATGCCCTTCATTTAATGTATAATATCCAAAATAAATAAATGAATAAAATAAAAAAATAAAACTATGCAGATTAGTATATTACAAAAATAACACTATTTGGTCTATGTGAGATTGATAACACATTTTAATAATTTTGTTTTGGTTGAATCCATGCCTACCTGATCTGATACAAAATAATAGCATACAGTAATTTAATACCAAATACCTTTTTTTTTCCTTTCCTGTAGACTACTTACGCAAAATTTACTAAATCAAAGTAACTCACGTTGTAATGAAGACCTATATTTATTTATTTGTTTGTTTGCTTTTGTTAATACGTTGCACATCCACGTAGTTTAAACAAGGCTTGCACGTCTTATCACGAGCTATTTTTAGAAGCTGGGGACAGTAGTTTCCATTTGAGATTAGATAATTCCTGAATTATTATTTTACTTTCCGTGTTCGTGTTTTGCATAAATTTAAATGTCAATGTAATTGTAGATCTAAGTGTAAACACACACACACAACACACACACACGCACACACACACACATACACACACACACACACACACACGCAACACACACACACACACACACGCAAACACACACACACACACACACACGCACACACACAACACACACACACACACACACACACCACAACACACACACACGTTTTCTATATTGCATTTTTTCCATACACGCTCGCACACTGGCTGACGAAGAAACAAACATCTATAAAATCTAATCTTTCAAATATTTTAAACCCAATAAACCATTAATGATCGGGATAACGAAAATGTTTCAATAAATACTCGAGCTCAGTGGCAGATTGAATTCGTGAAGATGATCATCTTATCTTAGAGTCGGATACCTTATCAGTTGTACTAAGATGACAGCTTTATGGCCATTTAAAAGTTTTTCATAATAGATAGTCAGGTGTTCAAAAATTTAACTTGATTTTAATGTATGAAAGTGAGAGAGAGAGGGAGAGAGAGAAGGAAAGCAAGAGAAAGAAAAAAATAAGAGGAGAGAGAAGCCAGAAGCGAGATAGAAATGAGAGTATAATTGAAAAAATAGAAAGGTGAAAATCCGTTTTATCGTTTTTCCCCTATATCGCATCTCCTCAGAATAATAAGAACAGTTTTCCGGTATCAGTGATCAAAATTACATTACTCCTCAGTTCTCTGTCAAGTAACGTATCGCAAGTTGTTAAATCCAAATAAAGAAATAGACTTAACAAGTATTTAGTGTCTGGCATGCATGTATTTAACTGCCTTTTCTGATATATGAATGCGTGTATGTTTTCTTTACTTTACTGAGCTCAATTCACTTACTGTTGCTACTTTGAAAAGAGGGTATCTGTACATCCGAAAAAAAAGAAAAGAAAAAGAAGAAAAGAACGGGTCATAAAGGCTACCCTATTATATAGTAAATTTGCCCATACATGAGGTAGGAGATCGTGTGGGATAATACCTCATAGTAGTATTAAGATCCACGGATAAAATGCTGAATATATTACGGAGTGTTTTTTTTTTTTTTTTTTTTTATTAATAACGAAATTATCTTAGATTTTATGAGGGTATTTTAATGTTGATATTTTGAAGTTGACGCGTCGGTTTTAGCGGTATTTCGTCACTCCACATAACGACGTGTCAGGTGTCTATGTTCTTCTATTAAGAAATACCATGATACACGTTCAAATTGTTCACATTTTTAGCCCTCTCTGTCCCAGTTTAGGAAAGTCATCTCTGGGGAAAAAATAATTCTAGAGGTAATTAACACCATGGATAATTTCTTGGTTAAGTATAATTGATTTTGGTTTTGTTCAATTACCTTTATTGAGCAGGTGTGTTGAAGGATGGATGGATGACATTCCTGTTTTGACACCGTTAAGAATTATGAAATACACACACCACACACTTGTATGTATATATAGTTAGTAAGTTTCGAATGTCTATTCATCTATGAATATATACAATGTATATTGTGTACACTGTTATACAAATCATAACACCTTGCTTTGCTATTTTGGTTCCTGTGAGTTGACTTTTTTTTTTAGCATATTAACGCCTGTGAGAGATTTTATCACTCGTTCTGCTGTACTTATAATTGATCTTTCAGTTGTGTGTGTGTGTGTTACAAATATTCAAACACTCCAAAGATCCTTAATCATTTGAATTCCTTCCAGGACAGAATAATATTTTCAGCTAAAACCTACAACAATCTCTCACCATACACGCGTAGTATGTTGCAAGGATAAATATATATGCACATTTGCATATAACATAATGGCCTTGTGGCGCAACGGATAACGCGTCTGACTACGGATCAGAAGATTCCAGGTTCGAATCCTGGCAAGGTCGACTAAAAACTTTTGGATATGGATGCCTCCTTGCAACATAATTTTGAAAGTGTATAGGTGTCGCTCTTCAGACCATGACTTTAAGTTTGGGGAACAAGGAATCCTAATCTGCCCTTCTGAAAGTGGATGCACGATGTTGACCAAGGAGTACCAATGTCAAGGGATCCATGGTAGACAGCTCCCTTCATCCAGGGTATCCATTACTTTAGATGGACTTGTTTCAGTGGGTGGTCAAAAAGAGCCCCAAATTTGCTTTTTACGCTTTCCTTAGCTGCATCTTTGGATAGAACTTCTACAGACTTTCCTTGATGTTAGGTATGAATCAGAAAAAAGTAATCCGTTAATCGGCATTCATTTTTTTTCTCAAATTGTTTTTTGGTTCCTCT
>NW_020871298.1:17500-20000 GCF_003789085.1 Penaeus vannamei | reverse complement strand
TTTTCGGCAGCNTATATATATATATATATATATATATATATATACTTTATATATAGTAGAAGAGTAGAGAGAGATGGGACGGAGAGAAGAAGAGAGAGAGAGAGAGAGAGAGAGAGAGAGAGAGAGAGAGAGAGAGAGACAGAGAGAGAGACAGCAGACAAGACAGAGAGAGATGCGAGAGAGAGATGAAGAGAGAGAGAGAAGGAGAAAGGAGAGAGAGGAGAGACAGAGAGAGAGAAGATAGAGAGAGAGAGAGAGACAGAGAACAGAAAATACAAAATGATAAAAGATACAAAATGAGACTAAGAGGAATAAAAATAAGGCGAAATAGAAATAAACGGAGATGGAAAAGAGATTAAAACAAAAAAGAAAATAAAAAAAGGGAGAGAAAGAATTATAAAGAATTAAACATAACATTGTCGTGAAGTCGAATACGACGACACAGAAAAAATAATGAAAAATAAGAATGAGAGAAAATGAAGTAAATAAAGAGAAATGGAAAAAGGAAAATAGAAAATTAGAAACAAAGAAGAAAAGGCATTAAAAAAAAAACGAGGATGAGAACAAAGGAGAAAAAAAAGAATAAAAATGAAGAAATATTTAAAAAAAAAAATAAAAAATCATTAAAAATACGAAGAATAAAAAAATAAGAAAAAAGGAGAAAAGAAAGAAGGAAAAAAAACGACGAAAGAAAGAACTAACAAAATTAACAAAAAAAGCGAGACATAAAACAGAGAAGAAAAAAACGAAAGAAAGAAACAAACAAACAAAATATTCGAATAAAGATAAGCAAGCAGACACGAGACGAAGGAGAGACGGCGAGCTGGTGGGCGTGCGGGCGCGCGCTGCGGCGGCGGCGTGGACAGCAGGTTGCAATCACACCTGGGAGGCGACAGCGACAGCGGAGGTAGCGGCGGCGCGGCGGCGGAGGTAGCGGCGGTCTCATCGATTAGCCACAGGTAATCCCCCCCCCCCCCCCCCCGCGATTGTAGCTGACGGAACATTGAAAAGATAAAATCGCCAATCAGGAGGGGGGTTGGGGGATTACGGGGGATTAGTGGTCGCTCTTCTCCGCTCCGCAATCCTCCTCCCCTCCCCTTTCTCTCTCTTTTCTCGCTCTCGTTCTCTCTCTTTCTCGTTCTCTGTTCTCGTTCTCTGACTCTCTTCTTCTCCTCCCTCTCTCTTCTCTGACTCTCTCTTTCTGTTTCTCTCTCTCTCTCTCTCTCTCTCTCTCTCTCTCTCTCTCTCTCTCTCTCTCTCTCTCTCTCTCTCTCTCTCTCTCTCTCTCTCTCTCTCTCTCTCTCTCTCTCATCTCTCTCTCTATCCTATCTTTCTCTCTCTTGAGGCACTTACAGCTGTGTATATGTATCCATCATCTATCTAATCTATTTATCTATATAAACATATAACGTATATATACATATATGTGTGTGTGCGTATGTGCATATATAAACGCGCGTGTGTGCGTTTGAGCGTGTGTACACATCACCTTTTCCAGTTTACACATTGCACGTCACAATCCTTCTCTCGGTCTCGCCCTCTCTCCCTTTATATCCTAAATTCTCATACTTTTATCACATTATCCTGCACATCATACCATAAGTTTTGGTTATACTGTTAAATGATGCTTCACTTGCTTTCATATTTAGAAAAACTTTTCTAGAGTTTTCCTATATTTGTGTGTCCCTTTTGCCCCACACGTATATATTTTTTTCTGTAAAGTGTCCTTCCACATACGGTAGGCACACACACACACACGCGAGCGCAAACATACACACATACACGCACACAAACAACACACACACACAACACAACACACACACACACACACACACACACACACACACACACACACACACAACACACACACTCACACACACACATACACACACACAAACACACACACACAAACAACACACACACACGCATTCACACAACACACACACACAACAAACACACACACACACCAACACACACACACAAACACACACACGCATTCACACCAACACACGACACGCACGCACACAAAAGACATCACAACCCTTTCACCCCTCCTCCCCCCCCTAGCCCCCGCGCCCACCCCCCCCCCTCCCTCTTGCGTAATCCTCACCCACTTTCATCACACATAGAAGCCCCTCTTAGCCTTCATTTGACGACAAAAACAACAACAAATAAACAAAAATAACAATAGCAACAAGAAAGACGACATACGCATCAGTGAAATAGATTTTTCGACGTGAATTATATCAGTATCGTCACCAACATCATCACCAATATCATCATCTTCATCACCAACATCATCATCGTCATCACCAACATCATCATCATCATCATCATCATCACCAACATCATCATCGTCATCACCAGCAGCAGCATTCATCACCAACATTTCATCGTCATCACCAACATCATCATCATCATCATCACCAACCCCATCATCGTCACCACCAACATGATCATAGTCATCACCAACATCACCAATATCATTATCGTCATCAGC
>NW_020871298.1:0-5000 GCF_003789085.1 Penaeus vannamei | reverse complement strand
GTTGAACAGTGTATCCCGTTTCCTTCCACAATTCCAATCATCATTATCCTTATCATGACTGTCATAATAATCAATTCTGGTATTATTTCCATTATTGTCTTTTATCACCACGCTTATCATAGATGCGATTATTGCTATTATCGTGATCATTATTTCAATTATTAGAATAAGTATTATCATATCTTTGTTTTCATTGTCATTTCTATTATGAACATTATTCTCATCGTTATTATAGGTGTCATCATCAGAATCATTTAGGCTAAATTGCATATCTTATATATATATATATATATAATATATATAATATAATATATATATATATATATATATATATATATATATATATATATATATATATATATAACACCGTCATTGTCATTATCATCATCATATGATTATTTTGTTAACATTTGAAATTCTATGTTTTTTATAGGTATTATCATTTTGATTGATTTACTGTTATTACTTTTCTTTTTATCATTATCTTAATCATTATCGTTATTGGTGTTACTAGTATCATTATTATTGTTATTATCATTGCTATTGTCATTATCATTATTATTACTATTGTTTTCATTATATTGTTATTACTATTATCCTTATCATAACTTTTATCACTCTAATTATTGTTATTATCATAATCATTACTATCATCATTATTATTTTTTATTATTGTCATCATTATTTTTGCTATCGTTAATATGATTATTATTATTGTTTTGATTATGATCGTTATCATTATTGTTATTAGTATTATCCTCATTATTCTATTGTAATTATCATCATTACTATTACTATCATCATCATTGTTATATATCATTATCATGATCATCAATTTTATTATCATTATTTTTATCATTATCATTAACATTATTGTCATAATTATATCTATCATCATTATCATTATTATCATTATTATTATTATCACTATTATCATTATCATTATTATTATCATTGTTATTATTATCCTTATTATTATCCTTATTATTATTGTTATCATTATTATTATTATTATTATTATCATTATCATTTTCATTATTATTATTATCATTTTTATTATTATTATTATTGTCATTGTTATTATCATTATTATTATCATTATTACTATTATCATTATCATTATTATTATCATTATTTATTATTATTATTATTATTATTATTATTATTATTATTATTATTATTATTATAATCATTATCATTATTATTAACATTATTGCTGTAGTAATTATCATTATTATTATTACTATTATTATCATTATATTTTCATTATTATCACTATCATTATTATCATTATTGTTATCATTATGATTATCATCATTACTGCTACTTCTTGTTTTTTCTATTATTATTATTATTATCATTATTATATATTCATTGTTATGATTATCATTGTTATCATTATTATCAACATTGTCATTAGTATCAGCATCCAAATCATTAATGTTATTACTATCATTGTAATATCTACTATTATTGTCATTATTGTTATCATCATTATCATTATTTACATGATTATTATTGTTATAATTATTGTTATCATTATAATTATTGATATTATTATCATCGTTGTTATTATCATCATTATCATTATCATTATCATTATTATTATCATTATCACCATCATTATTATTATTATTATTATTATTGTAATCATTATCGTTATCATTTATGATGACGATTATTATTACTACTATAATTGTTATCATCATTATCCTCATTATCATTATCATAATCATTATTATTATCATTATTATTTTCATCATCGTTATCATTATCAATATATTTTTTTGTCATTATCAAAATTGTTATTATTGTTATGATTATCGTTATCATGATTCTTCTTATTATTACTATTGTTATTATTGCTTATTTTTACTATCATCATTGTTAGTTGTTCCTGTTATCATTATAATCACTGTTTTTATTACTGTTATTGTTATTACCATCATAACTATTATACTTATCATTATCATTATTAACATTATTATCATTGTTACTATTACCATCAAGATCATCATTATGACTATCGTTATTCCTATTGTCATGATTTTCTTATCACTATCATTATCATTATCCTTATCATCATCGATATCATTAACGCAATTATCATAATCATCAGCACCATTATCATTACTGAAGTTACTGTAGCTGTTGTTGTTATCATTATCATTACGATCATCAAGATTATTCTCTTTATCATTATCATTACGATTATCAAGATTATTCTCTTCATCATTATCATCATCCTCTTTATCCTCCAGGAGACAAGATTCTAAGGCTCTTTGTCATTTGTCTTTGTGTGTCTTTGTCTTTGTAAGTAAACAAGCATTTTAAACAAGGATTTTTTTACAATTGCATTTCTATTACGCTGTTATGTTTACTATTATTATGAATTATCCGTGTGTATATTTCTTTGATTCTCTCTTTTTTATCTCTTTGTTTCTCTCTCTCACTCTCTCTCATTCTCATTCTCTCTCTCTCTCTCTCTCATTCTCTCTCTCTCTCTTTCTCTCTCTCTCTCTCTCTCTCTCTCTCTCTCTCTCTCTCTCTCTCTCTCTCTCTCTCTCTCTCTCTCTCTCTCTCTCTCTCTCTCTATCTATCTATCTATCTATCTATCTCACACACACATAGTCTATCTATCCATCTCTCTCTCTTTACCATCTCCTCTTCTTCCTCCCACCTCTCCCTCTTCCTCATCTGCACCCCACTCCCCCAAACTTCCCATCCACCTTCCTCCCCCTTCTTCCCCTTCCCCCTCCCTCAACACCCCCTAGCCCTCTCCCGCCTCCCTCCACCACCCCCTAGCCCTCTCCCACCCTCCCTCCCCCCACCCTAACCTCTCCCATCCAACTTCCCCCCCACCCATAGCCCTCTCCCCCCCTCCCACCCCTAGCCCCCTCTTCACCCACCCCCTCCCCCCCTAGCCCCCTCTTCACCACCCTCCCCACAACACCCCCTTGCCCTCTCCCACCTCCCTTCCCCCCACCCCTCGCCCCCCCTCCTCTCCCACCCCCTCCCCCACACCTTCCTCCCCTCTTCGCCCACCCCTCCCACCAACCACCTTCCTCCCCTCCTCTTCCCCCCACCCCTAACCCTCTCCCCCCCCCCCCCCCTCAGCGGAAGGATTCGTCAGGTGAGACCCCGTCCTTCGTCAGCCGCGCCGGGGGGAACCGCTGGGAACGGAAGGGGCGCCCGAACTGACCAGGAAGCGGCAGGTAACTTGACCCCAAGACCCCTGCGCTGGCGACCCCGGCCTGTCGCGGCATCCTGCGTGGGGGAGGGGGTGAAGTGGAGGGGGGAGGGTGGAGGAGTGTGGGGTGAAGGGTGAAGGGGGAGGGAAGAAGGGGGGAAGGGAGGGAGGGAGGGTGAAGGGAGGGAGGAAGGTGAAGGGTGAGGGAGAAGGGGAGGGTGAGGAGGAAGGGAAGGGTGAAAGGGAGGAAGGAAGGGTGGAGGAGGAACGGAAGGGTGGGTGAGGGAGGAAGGAAGGGTGAAGGGTGAGGAGAGAGAATGAGGGGAAGGGTAAAGGGTGAAGGGGTAGGTGAAAGGAGGGAGGGAAGGGAAGGGTGAGGGGTGATTGGAGTTGGGAGGGGGGTGTTAGGGAAAAGGGAGAGGGGAGGAGTGAAGGTGAGGAGTTAAAGGGGGAGTTGTAGGTGGTGAGGGGAGGGTGTTGGGGTGGAAAGAAGGAGTTTGTTTGGGGAAAAAAGGGGTTGTGGGCGAGGGAGGAGAAGGAGGTGGGGGTAGGAATTTCAGTTGGGTGAAGGATAGATGAAATAAGGGTACTATCAATATTATCATCTTATCATCATTATTATTCTACATTATCATTATCATTGCCATTATTTCATTATCATTATCATTCATTAATCATTATCATTATCATCATTATCATTATCATTATATATCATTATTATCATTATCGTATCACAATTATCATTATTAGTATCATAATAGTATTAGCAAGGTACTATCATGTATATAGGGTGAAGGAAAGCCAGGGTGATAGCTGGAGGGGAGGGGTGAAAGGGAAGGGTGGAGGGGGAGGAGCTGGGAGGGAAGAGGAAAGAGTAAAGAGGAAAGAAAAGAGGAGGAGGGAGAGAAGGGTGAGGAGAGAGGGGAGGAGGAGGAGAAAAGAGAAGAAGGGAGGAGAAGGGGAGAGAAGAGGAGAAAGATGAGGAGAAGAGGAGGGGAGTTGAGAGAGGAGGAGGAGGAGGAGAGGAGGAGGGGGAAGAAGAAGAACGAAGAGAGGATAGGAAGAGAGGGAGAAGAAAGGAGGGAAAGGAGGAGAAGAAGCAGAACAAGGAGGAAAAGAGGGAGAGAGAAAGAAAGGGATGAGAAGGATAAGAACGAAGTGGAAGAAGAGGGGAAAAAGGAAGAGAAAGGAAAAGAGGAAAAAGACAAGATCAGAAATATCCGTAGATTTCCTTGGAAGCGATAATAATGACGTTAATTAGCACTCTCTAATTGGGTGCCCTGTTGCGCAAGGAGAGAGCGGGCGGGCGTCTGCGGCAGTGGAATTGGAAATCATACAAAAAGGAAATTGCTTGTATATATACATACCTATACATACATATATAATATATAAACAAATAAATAAATATATATAATATATATATATATATATATATATTATTATACATATATATACATACATATATAATCTATATATATATATATATATATATATATATATATATATATATATATATATATATATATAATTATATATATATATTATATATATATTAAATATATATATATATATATATATATATATATATATATATATATATATATATATATATATATATATTATATGTATGTATATATATATACATTAATAAAATACATAAAATACAATATATATATATATATATATATATATATATATATTATGATATGATATATATTACATTTTAAATTATTAGGGAAAAACCTATATGGTTTATGATTTTTACATAAATATTTTTACAAAAAAAAGGGCGAATTATATTTTTAAATAT